>CM047812.1:34317888-34435388 GCA_026214975.1 Gentiana macrophylla
GTTGTACTACCATTAGACCAAAAAAAAAACATTTAAGAAAAATTAGTTGAGGAGAAAAGGCCATACAATGATCTCATTAATCAAGTACAGGGAAAAATAATATAAAAATGACATTCCATTGTCTCTGGGATGTATAATGGGCTAAAATCGAACTATGAATCAATTTATAATGACTTGACTCATGCATTCCATTGCTTTCAGTCGATCGAGTTCCTGGCCCGAGCTCCAATCTAAAATCGTTCGCGAGAATTCAAGTCGGGTCGGTCAGCCTTGAAGACATTGAATTTACCTTTATGAGGTCCGGCGAGGGAGTAGGTGAGTCGACTCAAAGCTATTATGATAGATTTGTATGAGTTTATGATGAGACTTGAGTCTCGCCGACAACATGGTCATGACAAGCTTCCAAAGCGGCTAAACTAAAAGCCCACTCAAGGCCCACTCAAGGCCAGGTTGCCCGAAAATCTACTGATAGATGCTCTCTTGGCAAGAAAATTCTTTTGCCTCTGAAGATGTTACGTATGTCGCCGTCCGGACTAAGAGACAAAACTAAGCCCATTTCGGCAAAAGAGGGCCTGAGCCGCAAAAAATCAAATCAAAGGCTGAGAAATTCAAGAAAGAGCAGTACACCTCCTAACCGCCTTTATAGAAGAGACCATGCGAGATCAAGGACAAACTCCATAATCCTCGCCCAATATGGGCGACCAGGAGGAAAAATCGTGACATGACTAAATCTGCGAATACCACACGAGACCATTGACACGACACAAGCTCCTGCTTGACTATTGAGGAGATAAATTGAAAAGGCTGAGTCGCACATGGAGCCCTCGACAAGTACAAATCGGAGAGAAATAACGCCCCATGGCGACCCACCAACCCAACCAAGACGGAAAAATCATTTGAATAAATCGGATATCAGGGTTATGGCGACCACTCCTAAAGTAACCACATTTCTTTTGTCACACTGTGATGAGATTCAACTTGCCTATCATTTTCTATGTGATTATACCCGTTTATACCTCGTTTTATATGTATACTGAGTCATTTGGTTGTGTTTTGATGTATTTACACCATGGTTTGTATTTACGAGACCTAGGCAGTAATGTTCAAAAATCTCGATGTTTTAGGTGTTTTGGCGCATTCTATCACCCTAGTGTCTGTAGGGGTTGTGTGTAGTACTTGTTGTGATATTTTTCAGGACTTAAGTGTTGAGATTACCGGAATCTACGAGATCACGGGGGTCGGAGCATGTGCCCGGCTTAAGCGCTCAAGCAGGACCAAAACTCGTTGGTGTTTTCACCCTACCTTCACTTGATCTGCATTTTGGTCCAATGTAGAGGCATTTTCTATGCTGGAAATATTCATGAAAGTCGTAGACAATTCAATAATCTTTCCAATACATTTTGAATCACTGGATTTTGAGTCTACACACAAAGTTATGGCTTATTCTTGAATATGTGTCGGCGACACCTAACGATATGGCAGTGCGCATCTACAAGATCGTGAGACACCCCTAAGCAGAGCACTTGTGAGTTCACACCAAACAATTTGGTATGTGGACACCTATCGACTAAGAGTTGGGAATTTGGCTTACTCCTTGGGTGCACACCTATGAAAATGGCGGTGTGCACCTACCGACTTTTTACCCACTTGCACCCCTCCACCTATAAATACCCCCATTTTGCTATTAGGTCATCCCATCTTCTTCATGGCGTTTTGAGTGACTTTCACCATTTTCTTAGATTAACTTAGATTGGTAAATAGTTAGCTTAGATTAGGTTTAAATTGTTTGTAATTCAAGACTAGTGTTGCTAGCTCTTGCAATTTCAATTTGGATTTTGTTTTTCTTCCGGTTTCCTCAACTTCATCTTTTGGTAATATCGATTTCTTGTTTGATCTTGATGCTTGTTCAAATTATTGTTGATTCCTTATATTTTGCTTAGATTAATGAGTAGTTATCCGTGTATAGCCGAGTTATCGATAATCTTGAAATCGAATCTAACTTTATTGATTGAGGTATTTTGATATGTTGATTGTTAGATATTGGTGTTGTTGTTGTTCTAGAACTTATGCTTAATCACGATTGTTGAATTTGCGACTCGATAATCATATCTCACGTGTCGTCTTTATTTATGTATTTTGCGGAGAATGCAGAACCGAGGTTCTAGGATCACCCCGAAAAACCGAATGAGTTGTTTAGATTCGATTTTGTGTGTGAGGCTTGTATCAACTTGTTGGCGTTTCATTGATAAGTAGACCGTGTTAGGTCGATTTAAATCCAGTCAGTGGATTATTGAACTGACATATGAGGTAGATTATTGAAATAATGTCTATTCTCGGAAATAGGAGAAGACACCTTTAATGATACCAAGACCATTAGAGTCGATCAAAATCACTCCGGAAATGAGTTAGTGCTAGAAAGTAGTTGGTTGGATAATAGCTCGGCTATCTCTTCTATATAGTTTAAACTCTTTGTTGTGCATATTAGTAGTTTAAAACCGGTGATCGACAAATCACCATATCTAGTAGTTGTGTTGGCTGAACTAGAAGCGATACCGACTTTGATACTGACCGATTCCTTGTGGGGATACGACCTTGCTCGCCATTTATAAATACAACCGACTCGGTACCACCGCCGGTTGAGTTGGCTTTACCGTAAAACGGCCATCATACACCATATTATAATGTGTTGGGATATTGTTTGTGCTACAATAAACCATTAAATGGTTTGATTAATTTTCTGACACCATATCTATTTGCCATATATATTTTATCTCATCACTAACCACTGCCAAAAGTCACATGACTTACAAAGGCAATTCGTCATTTTTCGTACCTTGAATTACACATCATAAATGATTAAAATCAATTGTGTATGATATATTTTTAGGGGCCCAGAGGCCAGAAGGACAAAATAAGATACAAAATGGGAAAAAGGACAAGAAAAAAAAATAATGGTTGAGAAGTACAAAAACACACCTGTTACTACATGTGATTGTAGCAACATGTAGTAACACATGTAGTAACATGCGCGTTTTTGTCCTTCTCAACCACTATCTTTTTTTTCTTGTCCTTTTTCCTCATTTTAGATCAAAAACAGTCCTTCACAACCTTTAACCTATATTTTTATCATCACTTTATAAATATGATATGATGTTGTAATTATGGTATTATTGGGCCCAACATTATTACAATTACGTTCCAGCACTTAATATATCTGGATAAAGAATTATTGGGCCTATGAATTACCGGGCTTACTAAGTTATTATCCTACAACTACAACCCACTGTCAATACCCGGCCTATTTGTTGAGTATTTTGTGTTGATGTATTTCAAAATATTTATTTTGGGATATATTACGTATTTACTTCACGATCAGTTTTAGTCCGATAAGTGTTTTTGATCTACGTAACAAATGTTTTGAAAATTAATTTATATGGTCACATTACTTAAATGTCTTATCAACATATGTGACATTGGTATATTACATAATAAATACTTTATACGTTAATATTTTTGAGTCTACTATTATATATATATACTAGTGGTAGTTGCCGTGCAAGGCACGACGATGAAACGACTCTAGAAAGATATTGATATTCTTGATATTGAGGTGATGAAATACATTAGACAAAGAAAATTGAAAACACAATTTCTGATTTGAAAAAATTATCACGAGTACTTATTACTGGTATAATGACTTCTCCATACATTGAAGCTTTGGTGGAGTTGATTGATCAGCTTTTAGTTGATCAGTTTTGTTACCAATGACCATATCATAAACATTAAATCATAGCACCAGCAATGAGCAACATTGCGTTTGCGTATTGCATAACCACCATCAACAAGTCAGGTCAACGGTTACCAAATATTGATGAGCTCAATCCGGCAGATACACCTATGAATGAAGAACCGTATATATTAAGAAAATGCAATAAATACCAAGAAAGACAGTCTTTGGCTAAAAACCGCAACTCACTACTACATTGCACTACACTGATGTTTATATTCCAACTTGATTTTGACATGGTCACACTAATGTGTAACACCTATAAAGTAGAATGCCAAGCTGCAATTCTCAAGCGCATTATGTTTGAATATTTGTCTCTAACACCATTAGCTAGTGTTTTGGCTATTCTAGGAAGACATACAGTCCACTATCATCCGAAAAGAAAGTGATGGCTGCAACCAAGCATTGATGTAATGAAACATAATGGCCTACAAGTTGTCGATCTAAGAACATAGACATGATAATATTAATCAACCCTTCTACATCTAAAGCAAAGAACGTTTACCACATACACCTACAAGTAGAACAGCTGTCAAATCAGCAAAAGCAAATAAAAAATGAGACATTGGAACTCACAATCCTCCGAGGTGAACAAATCATAGATTCATCGTTCTAAGGAAATAATTTTCTCAAACTTACAACCTCACAAGGCCATTAGAACCCTTAACAAAAAAAAAAAGATCTTCGAAAGTTACAAGGGCCCCTCATTTGACAACAAAGATCAGCGAATTCGATCCAACTTCTAATGTTTTGAGGTGGTACAGAGCATTTGAGTCTGATAAGATGAAAATGGCCAGAATCAACAAGGACAGAAATGCCAATAACAGTAAAAGATACTTTATGGAAATAGAGTGTAAAAGTGATTTGAATCATCAACAAAATTCATCCAAATGAAAAGCAAGCTACACCGTAGATACCTTAAAATCGAGAGGATATTTTGGTAATCGCATCCGCTTGAAAGCCATATATCTTAAGAGCTTTCTTTAGATCTAAGAAAGCGAGGTAACCACTTTCGATTATTATGCTAGATGGATCACTTTGATATTGAAGACAATGAATCGCTTTATAACACTCGCTTTACACTTACTAACAACATTTCAAAAATCTAAGATTGTTTAAAGAACCTTGTATTTTGATAGAATGGCGGACCAAAAGCTAGTCGCGCATGTTCTCAAAACTTCCTTCGATGAGTACAACAATGCAATGGAAGCCATAGATGATTATAAAGAAGAAACCAGAATAAAAGATCGAAGGACTTCAAAATGCATTGAGCTTACACGACCAACGTCCATTTGCAATAGACGCCTCCACACGACCAGATAAATATACCAAATCTAAGAGCCACCTGTTTCTCAATAATCCTTGAAGAAAACTTTCACTGTTACATCATATAACACATTGAAATTTACATAATCAATGCCTATGCCAAGTTAAAAACAATCTACAATGCTACGTTGCAATCGCTTTAAATGTGGAGATATATGTAGCAAAAAACATTTGAAATTAAACCAATGCAAAAATACAAAAAAAGTAAAATTTACATGCAACACCTTTCTCAATATCAATTTCAATGTAAGAATTGAGTTTGTAGAAACATACAATTTTGCCTTTGATTTAGTTTGTTGTATATTATGTTTGTGGAGAAAAAACATGACATAATTTTTTTTAGGGATTTTCTCATTTGAATACATTACGCAAATTTAGTATATCCGTTTCTATACGCTTTTGTCTGTCTATGTGTATAGTAGGAGAGGTG
The DNA here is from genome assembly GCA_026214975.1 of Gentiana macrophylla. Lineage (NCBI taxonomy): Eukaryota > Viridiplantae > Streptophyta > Magnoliopsida > Gentianales > Gentianaceae > Gentiana > Gentiana macrophylla. The sequence continues at coordinate 34,323,432 of CM047812.1, forward strand.
TATCATTTTATTCCTCAAAATGCAGGAAATGAAATTACTTATAAAGATATGGGCAGCGATACGATCACAACAAAATGATACAGTCAATGACACAGCTCAATCATAATATCATACATTGTGATCATGGTATACAAATATGTTGTGTCAATTTTGTTGTGGCCGTAGCATTGCCCGAAAGATATATCTGCATATATAACCGAGATATATATTCTTTCTTTTTATATTACTTTTTCATTTACTTCATCACACTACCAAATCACTTTTTGGCACCTCGTTATCCGTGTCGAGGCCAGAAACGCAGGCGTTTTCTTTTACACCAATGTCACTGTTATAACTGTAAAATCACTGTCACTGACGTTGAGATTGAAAACCAACGTTAGTTCTAGTGACGCTCAGGGGCGGCTTTACATATTTAGAAATGGGTCACCCGACCTGCTAAAAAAAATATTAAAGTGTAAATTTTTTGTAGGTACACATTTTATATGTAATATGCAATAATCTTATTTTTATATATTGATCACTATTGGCCGTGATTGAACTATAATATATAAAATTAAGTTTAATAATTGTAAAATATGTTGTGCCAAGAGTGATTTATAAGATCACAGAGGTAATCGTCATTAGTCTTTAAGTATTTTAAATGAAATGTAGATAGGCCGTTCGTTCGAAGGGAAAAGGAGGAGAAATCTAAGCGGGGTCGGTGACTTTGTTAAAATGTCTTACCTTGTCTTTTATGTTGAGGAGGCCCTTTGTTATTTCACAAGACAAAAATACCACTATTTGAGTAGAAGACATTTCATGCAAAATACACTTTCACAACATAAAAACCCACAACAACTGTATACACCAATTAACATCCCCATTATCATATTCACTTGATCAAAGTATCAATAAAAAAAAATGCTTCACAAATACATCTTTTATCATTGATCAAAAGTATCATAAACACAACACATCTTTTATCATTTTATCATTGATTATGAAGGGACCTTCATCTATCTATAGGTCCAACGCCATAATCAACCGTGTAAAATGTAAGTTCGTGTCAAAAACATTTCTCTTTTGTAAATATGTAGTAGTAGTCATGAAATGAAATATCACACACACAGATACTTAAGACCTGTAGAAAATTTTAGGGACACAAATTAAACTCTCAGCAAAAAACCAACCATCCATTTTGTGCTGCTGTTTATTTATACTTTGTCCATGCACCATCCATCAAAATACAAACTCAGAAAGCATATGCAACCTACTTTACCATTTACAAAAGAATGCATATTCACAACAGTGGAATATGTGGTTATATTCAATCAATTCATCAACATTACCAGGCAAGGCAAGGCAAGAATTAATCTACCTTAAGGGATAGGCCAAAGCCATTCTAATGGCTTCGGAAAAACCGAGGTTCATAATTAAGATCAAATAGACGGATGTTGTATAAGCGGTGCAGTTCCTCCATATAGTCGATGTTGTTATCGTTGAACTCTATGGTCTTGACAACCTTATCCAATGCAATCCGGGCAGCTATTCTTTTCTTGTAATTTTACGTTTTTATGCGCTCTCATCTTGTCTTCAATTCTTTTTACTTTACATCTCATCCGTTCTCTTTCTAGCTCTTTTTGTATCGGATCGGTTACAGATTTAAGGATAGTGTCTTCTTCGTAGCAACTCAACAACTTAACCTCGTGTTCGGCCTTAATGTAAGTGTCGCCGTCATCAATAATAATGGGAGAGATATTGCAGTCGTCATCCGGGATTGAATTAATATTACTCGATAGGGCAACGGTTTTGACGGATTTTTGCTCATCTGCAGGAACATTTATAGATGTATAATCCGAGTACTGATTCACCGAATGATCGGCTGCAGGTGGTTCTTCTGAAAGGCGACAACCGACAACGGTTGGGCTGCTTGCAGTTTCTAATGATTCTTCAGGCTTGTCCTCCGAACTCAAAGTAACTTTCCTTCTTTTCAAGGCAGTGTCGTCGTCTGCTTCGTTTCTTGCCCTTTTGGATGGCAAGATTGCTTTCTTGGCTTTGAAATACATCCCGGAATCACTACGGATTGAATTGACAGGTTTACGTTTCAGACATCTACTCACAACAGGGGCTTGGTGGCTACAGGGTGATTCTCTCGGCATGAGTACTGCTTTCTTTGCTTTAGTCGGTTTCGGTTTCGGGCAAGAATTCAAATCAGCATTAGCCGGTTCCGGTTTCGGGTTCGAATTCAAATCAGCATTAGCCAGTTCCGGTTTCGGTTTCGGTTTGAATTCAAAACAGCATCGTCGTCGTCGTCTTGGTTTCTCGAACTTTTGCAGGTCAAGAAGATTGCTTTTTTCTTCTCTATGAAATCCCTCCCGGAATCATCATGACAGCGGCTTGATGAAGGAATCAAAGGTTTAATTTTCAGCACAATCTTTGGCAAAGAAGAGGAATTCATGGCTGAATCATCACCCAGCATCATCTTGAGATCACTTTTTGCATCAGATAAATTCAGTGGTTTCCCTTCCAGACAGGAATTCCAAACGGGGTTTTGGGGGCCAGGAAAATCTGATAATTCGTCTGCAGGCATCAAATATGGGTTTAAAACAGGACTCCTCATCTGTTGTTTCTTTGTAGGCATATCATCATACTTGGTCTTACTAAGAATTTCATCCCAAGATTTGTACTTCAATTGGGGACGAGGATTTACTAAGAAACCCTTACAATTCTCTTTCTTCTTCACGCCAACAACGTCGATAACCTGATTCTTCAAGGGCTTTTTAGCAGCAGCAGCAGCAGCAATATTACCAGAAATCTGCATTAATAATGGCTTATTATTCTTCCTCCCGGCCCCGGGGCAAAAACAGGTGATGACATTGATAGAGAATTATTGAAGGTTTTAACGATCGATTTGAAATTGGGAGTCTCTTCATCGGTGCTTGAAAGCAAGTCGAAGACATTATGGATTGGATTGAGTGGCAGCTTCTTCTTCTTCTTTTCTTTCCGATAATTTTACAGTAGTCGATTTTCTTTGCGATGATGAACTAGTGAACTTTGCTTTTACTTTTCTTTGTACCAAAAGGTGGAATCGCCCACCCCAGGCGCCCCCACCCCAGACCCGACCAGGTTGTGGGAGGATGTGCTTTTACTTTTTCTTGATTTGGGATCGTGAAGAAGAGAAAGCCTTATACCCTATTTGTAAACATAGCTTTTCAAGAACGCTGTTCGAAAAGATCCGTATGATTCTTATGATATCTGTGCCTGATAAATCCCTTGTAAGTACACCACAATTTAGAATTTAATCATTTTCCAATAAAAATAATTATCTGGATATTCTTTTACGTCTAATTTACGGGTGATGTAAAATTAAGCAAGATGTGTTTTCATTAAAAAAAATCACCAATATATATTTGGAAAAATTAGTTTATAGTTCATTTTTTCATTTAATTAAGTCTAATCATGTTTTAATTTTTAGTTGTATTAGGAAAAATAAATTCCATGAGACGAATATCACTGTTTAAATGGGGCCATTTGAACAACTCAATGGTAACAATGATTATGTACCTTTATCCAATTGTGTTCCATAAGTTTTTGATCCGGGGATTGATGTAATTGGAAACGTCTCTACTAATGGTTTAAGGTTTGAAGGAATAAAAGACTTGTTTGTTCTATTATCAAGGGATGATTATAAATGTTTTTCTGTTTGTAGTGAAAAGCCCAACCAGAACCATGATTTGGATTACGGTTTGGGAACTGAGAATGAAATAGATGTGATGAGGAAAATCCATTACAAGCCAACGCCCATTTATGTTGAGCAAGCTGAAGGAAACTATGCTGATGAATGTTTAGTGTTTCCCTTTGTATGCATGATGCACCCTGGTTGTCATACAACGGAAATCATGTTTGATGAACTTAGCAGGCTGAAGCTTACCCATATTACCCCTACATGCTATTCATTTCGATTTGATAGTAACATCATACAGGAATGGGAAACCATTAGAAGAGGTTGCCAAATTGATTGGAATTTTGGTGTTTGGTTTGATGGGGGAAAGATTGTGAAGAGTGGTGTTGCTCCACCACTGATTGGAACTTCTGGAAGGAATCAAATTTTCAATTCTTCAACTTCCAGAATCTGGGAATTCATTCTTCAAATTCAATATGCTGTCATGTTGATAAAGACCCCTAATGTTGCATTGGATGATTAACGTTGCAACCAATGAGCTTTTATATATGAGGACCGACATAAATTTAGAAATTGACATTCTGATTGTATATGCACATCTCTGCTTTGTTTGGTTTTGCCTTAGTCAATAAGAGACTTGAATTAAATCTTGTGTTGTTTGTTAACAAAGTCATTTACAAAATGAACATTCTCATCTTATTCTCTTACGTTGCATATGATATTGTGTCCCTTGAATTAAGCCTTAAATGAGCCTTATATGAGCCAAATATGTGTGCCTTGAAGTAGTCACTTGAATTAAGCCTTAAATTAGCTTGATCTCGATGCTAATCACGTCTTCATTTCGACGATCGATTCTGTATATAATCATCATTAGTGATATTGTATGCCTTATATGAGCCATATATGATATTGTGTCCTTTGAATTAAGCCTTATATGAGCCAGATATGTGTGCCTTGAAGTAGTCACTTGAATTAAGCCTTTACTGATACTGATACTATTTACTGATACTGATATTGTTTACTGATACTATGTTAGTGCAAATGCTGCGATTAAATTCGGCTTTCAAACACTACGTCGAAAAGGTATCAAATGAGGTCTCAAAATGAAGATAAAAAAATGAACTTTGATGAAACAATTTTGATGATCGGTGTTCTAAATCAAAAGTTACGTTCGTTTATAAGAAAAACGCTTCGGTTAATGAAAATATTTTTTCGTCTTTCAAAATTTACGTCGGAAGGGTATCGTATTTGGGCTCAAATTAAAGAGCAAAAATATGAATTTTGGTGAAAAATTTACGATGATCGGAGTTATAAATCAAAAGTTACGGATGTTTGAAAAAAAAAAAAAAACAAACAACACCAAACTGAAGGCGGAATAAATCAAGACATGCGCTTCCTTTTTAAAGGTATTCTTGTCGGTTTGAAATTGTTTGTCCTTTTTTGCAACTAAAAGTAGTGTGTCCTATTTATTCATTTTGTAATCTTTTCTGTCTTTTTCCTTCCATCTCTCTATATATTTTTTTCAGGGGTGTTTCGTTTCATTTTTCACTGGTGTCTTGTGCTTCTGCTGTGGTTCTCGTCCAAAAAAAAAAGGAAAAATCTCTAAAACAATCACTTCTTAGTTCTTACAACCACTTCTTTTTTAAAGATACATCAAATGAGTCTATTTGAAGATTGATATTCTTCCAACTATAATCTCCTTGTTCACTTGAACATCTTAGACATGTAGGTTGTGTTTGTTTTGCCAAGAGTTTTTTTGGGGTTTTTTTTACATCACATCACCAATCATTTCTTACAATTCTCCCACCAATCAAATCTTCAACTACAAATAAAAAATATTAAATCATCTCTCATCATTTCACTTTATCAACTTTATTACCTTTTTTTTACCATTATTTTATTCATTATTCTACTTTATTTCACCAATCATTTCATAATCTACACAAATTTCAAAAAACATCTTAACTTTATAATCATTACTTCAATCACTTTATCTAAAAAAAAAAAAAAAAAACTCCAACCCAAACAAACACAACCGTAGCTTCATGTATGTTAACTCTAATACACCCTCAAGTGAAAGTACTTGAAGCTTGCATGGAACATCTTAGACATGTAGCTTATATGTATTCCTCGGAAAGTCGGCTCGGGTGTTACAAGATAAAGGTGCCGATAGGTTGTTGATCTTTCTTGTCTGATTTGTTCTGCTGAGGATTATCGACAAAGCTGGCGAGGAGTGTTTGCTGATGATGGTCTGCTGCTGAGGAGTGTCTGCTGATGATTGTCTGCTACTGAGTGTAGCATCAGCAGACTGCTGAGGAGTGTAGCATCAATTCTTAGTTGGTGTGAAGACTGAAGGTTTGAAGATGGAATAGATGACTGGTTTGTGTAGCAGATAGCTGAATATTGGAGTGTCCAGTGGCTTGGTCAATATATCAGCTAGTTGATTAGTTGTTCTTACAGGCATAAGTTTGAGAACTCTCCATGGACTTCAGCTCTAGTGATGTGACAATCCAGTTCAATATGCTTAGTCCTTTCATGAAAAATTGGGTTCTTGGTTATGTGCATAGCACTGGCATTATCACAAAAAAGCAGAACATGTAATTGAACTGGTATATGTAAGTCTTGCATGAGGTAAACAAGCCACTGCAGCTCATATATAGCATTTTCCATGGCTCTATATTCTGCCTCAGATGAGCTTCTGGCTATTGTACTTTGCTTTTTTGTTTCCAGGAAATAGGGGCTGATCCCAAGAACATGATGTACCCTGATATATATTTCCTTGTGTCCTCACAGCCTGCCCAATCAGAATCTGTTTATACCCTTTGAGTAGAAGGTCATTATCTGCTTCAAAAAGGATGCCCTGACCAGGATTGCTCTTGAGGTATCTCAAAACTTTATGTGCAGCTTGCATGTGGTTTACGGTAGGATGAGACAAAAACTGACTAAGTTGTTGAACTGAGTATGCTATGTCAGGTCTAGTGAAGGATAGGTAAATGAGTTTTCTTACCAGTGTCCTGTTTATGGTATTATCTAGAAGTAGTTCTGAATCCCCTGCTGATAGCTTCTGTTTGGAATTCATAGGTGTCGTAACTGGTTTTGCCTCTAAGAATCCATATTCTGATAGGAGATTTAGAATGTATGTTTTCTGGTTGATGTAGATACCTTTAATGGATCTTGCAACGTCAATTCCCAAAAAGTATCCGAGGTCACCAATATCCTTAATGAAACCTTTTGTGTAAAACTTGTTTGACCTCATCTATTGGACTCATTGTTGAAGTTTGTTTGCAATGATGTCATCCATATACACAAGTAGAGCTATAAAGTTACTACATGTGCCTTTAGTGAATAAACCGTGATCATGAGGTGACTGTGAAAATCCCATTTCTATTAGGGTCTCAGTCAGTTTTGAGTTCCACTGTCTGGCCGATGCATTTTAAGGCCATATAAAGACTTGGACAATTTGCACACTTGGCGAGTTTCTCTGTCTTGACACCAAGAGCGATTCCATGTATACCTCCTTATACAAATCCCCATGGAGAAAGGCATTGTTGACATCCATTTGATGGATATGCCATTTCTTGGATCTTTGCAAGTGCTAACAGAGTTATGATTGTTTTCACCTTGGCTCTGGTGAGAATGTTTCTTAGTAATATATCCCATAGAGTCTGTGTGTATCCTTTTGCCACTAATCGGCTTTATATCTTTCTATGGATTTATCGACATGGTACTTTACTTTATATACCCATTTGCAACCTATAGTGGACTTTCACGGAGGTAAAGAGACAATCTCCCAGTTTTGGTAGCTTGTAATGCATCTAACTCTTCTGCATGGCCTCTTTCCAATAATCATGTTTAAGCTTTGCTTGATTGTAGGTTCTAGGCTCTTGTATATGGTCTCATCAAGAGAACAAACTTCTAATAATTGCTTGAAAGGTTTTCATATGTGACCACATTATTTATTGAATGTGGTGACTTTGTCTTAGGGACCACATATTCCTTAAGATATGTTGGGATTTGTCTCTGTCTGATAGATCTTCTTGTTTCATGTTGAACTGGTTGTGTAGTGTTGTTTGAAGCATCATGAGTAGATTCCTCATGTGTCATCTCATTATTGTGAGAGGATGTATCATGATTGTCTGCATCTCTTTCATATATAATAGGTAATGGAACATGAGCTACCACTGTACCTGTAGCTTTCAAATGTAAATGAAAAATGGTTTCATAAAATTGCACATCTCTAGATACAAAGATGTCCCTAGTCTGTTTGTCTAGTACAATGTGGCCTTTTGTAAACTTAGGAACTCCAAGATACACACATTGTTTAGCTCTAGGTTCAAACTTTGCTCTATTATGAGCAGGAGTGCATACATATACAAGGGAACCAAAAACTCTCAACTCTGTATAATCAAACTATTTACCATAGAGCAAGAAATGAGGTGTGTTATTTTGAATGACTGGTGATGGTGTCAAATTAATCAAAAACACAGCATGTAAGACAAATTAACCCCAGTAAGACAAAGGCAAGTTAGGCCCGAAATTTCAAAGCTCTAGCTACATTCAAGATATGCTGATGTTTTCTTTCTACTATACCATTCTATTGTGGTGTGTCCACACAGGATGTTTGGTGTATGATCCCTTTTTGTGTGTAATAATCAGGCATATCAAATTCAGCTCCATTGTCTGTTCTAACAATTTTAACATGTTTTCCAAACTGTACTAAAGCAAACTCAACAAAAGATTGAACTAGTTGTCTGACTTCAGATTTTTGTTTCAGCAGAAAAACCCAAGTATATCTTGAAAAAGCATCTACTACTATAAGAAAGTAAAAATGACCATGAACTGTTTGTTGTCTATAATGTCCCCATATATTGAAGGGAACTAGATCAAATATATTGTGTACATCAGATTGACTCAAGGGGAAAGAATTTCTCTTTTGTTTAGCAAGTTGACAAACATGACATACATCTACAATGTTTTTACAAGAGGAATCAATACAACTCAAATGAGACAATCTTTTATTATCACGGATGACCAAGTCAGCAATGCCGGACTTGCTCATTTGCAATCTAAACTGATCATCAAAGCGTGTACCACTTGATGACATTGATATTATGTAAAATTTGCCTATCATTGCTCAGAACATGAAGACCTTTAGATTTATTAGCTGATCCAATCATTATCCCAAGTTTCTTGTCCTGTATGAGACAAAAGTCAAAGTTAAAGACAATAGACAAAGCGAGAATTCGACATTCGAGGTTGGCCAAGGATATAAGATTGAAACAGTGTGGAATGCATAACACATTGGTCGAGATTAATTTATCATTTAAACATACAGTACCAATATATGTTACTGACACACTAGAACCATTGGGCAGACCTACTAACATGTGAGAAACAGGTCTAGAAGTCTGCATACAAGCTCTACTAGTGACAATATGATCAGTAGCACCAGAGTTTATAATCCAAGTGATGGAGGACCATCAAGCCATCATCATTTTCTACACAGCTCTTATGGTCCACGATTTCACATTGATGATCGTTAACCGTCTAAGACTTATATCAAGTGATTTGCATGAGATCTGCATTCCATTAAATGTGGAAAACTTATGGAACTTTAATTTATCATTTATTTTGATAATTTTAAGGTTACTCATAAGTATCAAGGGTCAGTTCATTAGCGGATACAAGTTGTCCTTTATTCGGGCTAAATTCGGCAAGTTTGCATATTCTGGCGGACTAGCACATTTTCAACGATCCGCTTGTCACCATGTTGACTATTATCATCTAAGAGAAGCCCAATGTGATGAAGTACATGTACAAATGAAGAGAATGATTTCTTACTTTGATTATTTTAACACATTTGGGCCAAAGAGCATGGATCAAGAATTCAAGAGAAAGCGAAGATGGACTTTTGGCTATTTTCTATTTATTTGAAGTCTTATTATTAATATTGGTGTCCAATAAAGCCTACCAAGGCCATATAGCACGAAATTAGTAGTCTTATGATGATTGATTTCATCAAATCTTCACCTAATTTTGGTAGATAATCAATCAATCGATTGGGGATTATTTACTAATGATTGATTTGAAGATTTCTTTTATTTTAGGAATTATTTTTATTTCTTTTCACCTAGACATAAAAGGTGACTAGGTTCATTTTTATTTTACATTTTCTTATTTTATTTTTATTTTCTAGGAAATAAAATGCCAATCCTTAGCTTTATAAAAGGAGGGGCACACCATATGTATTTGACACCTTGAATTATAATCATATTGAGAGTTTTCTCTTAGAGTTTTACAACTTTTGTTAAGTGCATTTTAAGTTTGTGAGCATAGCTTAAAGTGTTTCATTGTAGTCTTTGGTTTAAGGATCATTAGAAGGGTCTTGGCTTTTTCATAGCCATTGGTTCTTCTAGTCTCATCCTTGAGTTAAACTACTTTTGCTCAAGTCTTTTCCTTCATCTAATTCTATTTTCCTTTTTATTTCGGGATATTCATTGTATTACTTAGGGTTCTTAACAATTTCATTGTTAGGGGTCTAAGGTATACATCAGTTGGTATCAGAGCAGTGGTTCAATCCATTTGTTTTGGTGTTGCTGATTTGACACCCGTTTTGTTTCAATTCGTTTAATACTCATAAAACCTCAAAAAAATCTGAATTTTTTATCACAAATAAATAACCAATAGATCTACATTTTCTCTTTTTATTGTATCTGAAAATTCGAATCAGATCATACTGAAAACTGCATTGCAACACAGAATACTCTGTTCTGAAATTCTGCAGCAGTAGATCTTCTTTCGAATTTCGTTTGAGTGGGTTATAAAATTCCAAATTCATTGAAAATTGGTGGTGTGATAGGAAATTTCCTGTTCTACAACTTGCATCTTTTGGGTGTTTCCATATTCGTCATAGTTTGATCACAATCGGAAAAATAAGTCACTGCTACAATTCTGGAAAATTTTGACAGATTGAGGTAGTTGACAAGAAACGATTGTTTGTTCAACCTATAAAAGTCTAAAAAATCTGAATTTTGGGTATCATCTACATAACTCATTATTCTACAAATTTCCTTTTTGCTTCCAGTTGAAATTCGTTTTTGTTTGGGCTGCACGTGCCAATAAGTGCAGGGCTGAATTTCTGGACAAAATCAGGAAGTTGTTACCGAACTCCAATTGAAGTGCTAATCATTTAGGCACTGATTAAAAGGAGATAGTCTGATCTAATCCATGTTCTTCAGAGTTTTTTTGAGTCAAACAAAAAAAAATTATTAAAAAAAAAAAAGTCATATAAAGGGTCGATCACTCAAAAAGGTGCCCCTGAAATCATTACATCTTTGGTCTCTTCCACATCTACTCCATTATTTTGTCTTTTCTTCTCACTTTTGAATCCATCATAGCCTTCTCTTCTTGTGATTTGAGGACTAAGGATACAGTGATTCACATAGCATTGCAAATATATTATTGTGCACTTTTTAATCGTTTAATACTCTAATTGAGAAAGAGCGGTAAAAGGCAATTGTGTGGTGAGTCTATAAGAGGGGAGAGAAAAGCCAGAGTGAATCATCAATCACCCAGATAAAGAGTGAAAGTGAGGATTTTTATTTTCTTTTTGTCTATATTTTTTTTTCCTTTCTTTGTAAATAAAAAAAATAATGTCACATTATCTTTCCTTTTCTTGGGGAAATCCTAATTACAATTCTATAAAATCTTTTGATATTAAGGGAGATCTAAAACTCCTAATACTTATGATCAAGATTTTAAGACCAAAAAGGGAACAACTTGTAAATATCATTCTTCTAGTTCCTTTAAAACTAGAGATTTATATTGTTTTATTTGTAATAATTATGGGCATTGCGATCATAAATGTCCTACTTTGAGGAAACAATATAGTGATCCATTTACTGATCATAAGCACATAAGAAATGCAAAATTACTTATTGTAATTCTCATGATTCTTTTTGTTCTAGATCTACAAATTTTGCACAAAAAGATGTACAAAATCTTGATTTGGAAAAGGCATGGGTTGAATTGGAAGAGAACAAGAAAATTAAAAAAAGGGAAAAAGAAATTGAAAAGAATAATGAGGAGGGAGAAAATTAAATCGAAAAAGAAAAATCTTGTGAGGATGTGAGGATTTCTAATTTTAAAAATGTTTCCTCTTTGGTTTATTGTGAGCAGGTTGGTGAAGGTGAGCAACACTTGAACCATGAACAAGTGGTTGCGAGTAAGGTTAAAGAAGTGGAGTTTGCTGATTCTTTGCAAACTGAAGAGTTCTATACAACATTCATGGTGATGGACCGAATCTGTTTGGTAAGAATTGATAATACTTGTGAATCTAATGTGGTAAGCCAAGAAACTGTAGAAAAGCTTAATTTGAAAGTTTTTGATCATCCAAACCCATATAGTCTACAAGGGCTTAATGAGTTTGAGGAAATTAAGGTTTCAAAGCAAGTTGTGATTTCATATTCTCTTAGGACTTACCATGATCAGATCTTATTTGATGTCATCCCTATGCTTAATTGTCATATAATTTTGGGAAAACCTTGGTCAAAGGAAAAGCGAGCTAAGTATGATGGTAAACTTAACAGGTTTCGATTTAAGCAAAATAATAAAACCATTATACTAACTTCCTTGAATAATCAACAAGTTCTTGAAACTCAATTAAAAATGGCTAACTCAAGAAAAGAATCATCTTTGAAATGTTTAAGCCAAACAAATGAATCTGTTGAACCAATGGTGCATGATAATGATATGGGATGCAATGTGAATGAATCTAAATCTGATTTTGATGCCTTGAATGGAAATTGCGAGCATGATTTGGAAATGGATCCAACAAATTATATGGTTGAGAATGGATCTCATGTGTGTTCAGAATTAAATGTTGAAAATCTTGAAATCAAGTGGTATGACAATCCTTTGTTTGATGTGGAAGAATCGAGTGTAAATGATTCCATTGGCCAAAATAATTTTCATATTTATAATAATGAATTTTTTCAAATGGAACAAGAAGCACTTTATTCTCGATTTTAAGTGAAAGGATTCAATTGGAAGATGTTGATGTGAGTGAAAGTCTTGATGTGATTGAAATGCAGCCTTTTGTTGGTAAATCATGTCTTATGCAGATTGAAGAATCTCCATCTCTTGATGGTGTTTGTGGAGATAAAGATGAGAATTTTATGAAAATAAAATACGTAAGATTTTTCCATAATTATTTAGATCCGTTTCTAAGTGATAATGAAATTATCTTTAATTCTCATCATTTTGGTGATAGCGATTTGCATGTATCTCAGTTTTCCAATCATTTTTCTTGTTTTGAGAGAAATAAATGTGATGGAAATGAGGGTAAATTTGGCAATAATGATTTAGTTGAGAGAAATAAAGTGAAAGTTGAAGCATATCATCTTTATTTTAGTTGTCCACTATATAAAAATGTTGTGCTTAGTGAACTCAAAATTTTGCAGAACTCTTATGCTTTATCCTTTTGCCAAGATAACTTAAGCATGTGTGGAGTTTTTGATAAGAAAATGAGAGTAAGTTTGTTTAAAAGGGAAAGAGTTTTGAAAGTTTGTCTGGATGGAATTTTTGCAAATGAAAAGATAGTAAATTTACTTCATTTCTTTGTGAATGATAGAGGAAATTATTTCTGCGGAATAAATTTATTGGAGAAGAATACTAAACACAAAGTTAGAAGGACTAATCTACTAATCTTTTGTTCTAGCTTGGTTGTTTTTGTTGGTTGTGGTTGGCAGGATCTTGATGACGTATTCAGATTCTCCATGATGTTTTGGATTCGAGGACGAATCTTTTCAAAGGGGGAGGATATGATGGAGGACCATCAAGCCATCATCATTTTCTACACAGCTCTTATGGTCCACAATTTCACATTGATGATCGTTAACCGTCTAAGACTTATATCAAGTGATTTGCATGAGATCTGCATTCCATTAAATGTGGAAAACTTATGGAACTTTAATTTATCATTTATGATAATTTTAAGGTTACTCATAAGTATCAAGGGTCAGTTCATTAGCGGATACAAGTTGTCCTTTATTCGGGCTAAATTCGGCAAGTTTGCATATTCTGGCGGACTTGCACATTTTCAACGATCCACTTGTCACCATGTTGACTATTATCATCTAAGAGAAGCCCAATGTGATGAAGTACATGTACAAATGAAGAGAATGATTTCTTACTTTGATTATTTTAACACATTTGGGCCAAAGAGCATGGATCAAGAATTCAAGAGAAACGAAGATGGACTTTTGGCTATTTTCTATTTATTTGAAGTCTTATTATTAATATTGGTGACCAATAAAGCCTACCAAGGCCATATAGCACGAAATTAGTAGTCTTATGATGATTGATTTCATCAAATCTTCACCTAATTTTGGTAGATAATCAATCAATCGATTGGGGATTATTTACTAATGATTGATTTGAAGATTTCTTTTATATTAGGAATTATTTTTATTTCTTTTCACCTAGACATAAAAGGTGACTAGGTTCATTTTATTTTACATTTTCTTATTTTATTTTTATTTTATAGGAAATAAAATGCCAACATCCTTAGCCTATAAAAGGAGGGGCACACCATATGTGTATTTGACACCTTGAATTATAATCATATTGAGAGTTTTCTCTTAGAGTTTTTACAACTTTTGTTAAGTGCATTTTAAGTTTGTGAGCATAGCTTAAAGTGTTTCATTGTAGTCTTTGGTTTAAGGATCATTAGAAGGGTCTTGGCTTTTTCATAGCCATTGGTTCTTCTAGTCTCATCCTTGAGTTAAACTACTTTTGCTCAAGTCTTTTCCTTCATCTAATTCTATTTTCCTTTTTATTTCGGGATATTCATTGTATTACTTAGGGTTCTTAACAATTTCATTGTTAGGTGTCCAAGGTATACATCACCAAGATAAAGAATTACCAGCCCTAGAATTACCAGCCCTATTAGGATTAGACAGACTTGATGTCAGCAGCAGGAACAAAATTAGTGGCCAGTAAAGTTGCTTGATTTGCCATATGACTATATGTGCCCACTTTCTGAGTGTCCAACAACTGCTGATATTAAGTCTTATTCATGGTGAAATTGTTAGAATCATGCATGCCAGCAGCAGACTGTCCAGCAGCAGGGGCTTCTTCTTGATCTTCATATTGTTTCTACCATATTAACCTTGCTTCTTGGCTTCCAACGAGGTGGAAATCCATGTTTTTGTAACACTTATACACTATGCCCTGTATAGCCACAGAAGGTGCATTGGACCTTCTTTCCAGTTTGAGTATTTCTTGAATTCTTCTTGATTGTTCCTATTTACTGGTTTGTTAACACCCTGTTGAAAACCACTATTCTGGGAACCAGGACCGGAAGAATTCTGATTAAAAGCCCTATTATAAAAAACAGTACTATCTGGGAATTTACTCAGGGATTCCCTCTGATCCTCTAGCTTCAAAGCCATTGCAAAAACAGTATCCAAAGTTGACACATGCACCATTAATTGTGCTTGCGTCAAAACTTGAGAAAATTCTTAGTTTAAACCTCTCAATAACTTCACTACCTACCTGTAAACACCTTGATAACACCACAGGTACAACTAGGAATGCAAGTACAGACCGGATCAGGCTTCATAATAGCAATTTCATCCCAAAGAGCCTTTAACTTGGTAAAATAAGTAGTGACATCTAAATCTCCTTGTTTTATAGCATGTACTTGATCCAAAAGATCTCCTAGACGAAACACATCAAGTCTAGAGAATCTAGATTGCAAATCTTGCCATACTTCCCTGGCAGTTTCTTTGTACATCACACTCTGGGCTATATTAGGCAGAACAGAGTTCAGAATCCATGTTTTAACAAAGGTATTACACTAAGCCAAACCTAAAAATCTGGAGAAGTAACAGCGGTCTTGACAATCGAACCATCAATGAACCCAATCTTGTTCTTGGTGATAAGAGCCATCTTCATCGAATAGCTCTAAGGATGATATTCTTGTTGTTCAAAAAAGGTTGAACCAGAATCAACGTGGGATTCTCATTGGGGTGTAAATACAATTGATTTCCGGGAAAAATTCCTTGACTCTGATTTGGATTCTCCATAATCCAGTAACGAAATCAAGAAATGCATGAACCAAGCAAAAAAGCAGAACAATTCCTCCAAAAAACCAAAGAAAATGTATGAAAACGAAAAGAGAATCAGAGATTTGCAGCAGCGAACTTCATACGCTCTGATACCATGTAGAAGTCATTGTATGATGGAAAGAAGAATGAAAAAACGCATGATTATTCAAAGAACAGTGACAGAATATGAAGAACAGTGATAAGGAAAGATGACAATAGAATTTATTATCATAACTGTGTGTTTTTGGATTACAACTGAATGAATGAATCTCTACACTACTGCTGTGTATATATAACAGCATTATGGACTATAACCGACCCATAACCGTCCTGAATTAACTTAACTACTTCCTAACCGTTTTTGTGGTCACTTGAACATCCGATGTGTTTGATAAAATGCCCCAAAGAGTATTTATCTAACACTTGGTCACTGAACATCTTAGACATGTAGCTTCTATGTATGTTAACTCAATACCATATATATTTTATTTGTCACTAACCACATAAAAGTCTCATGACTTACAAAGGAAATTTGTCATTTTTTTCTGGTACCTTGAATTACACATCATAAATGATTAAAATCAATTGTGTATGATATATTTTTATCATCACTTTATAAATACGATATGATGTTGTAATTATGGTATTATTGGGCCCAACATTATTACAATTACGCTCCAGCACTTAATATATATGGATGAAGCATTATTGGGCCTATGAATTACCGGGCCTGCTAAGTTATTATCCTACAACTACAGCCCGCTGTGAATACCCGGCCTATTTACCCGATTAAGCCCGTGACCAAAAGTCTTGCTACACTATAAAAACAAAAACCCTAACCCTACCCTTATTTTGGATGTCGTTCCCTCTTCTAACCATTGACTGCTCTCCAAAGAAACTAATCGGAATCTTCATTCGATGTGTTCACCGTTCTCCTCAATTTCTCTCTCTAATTCATCTCTTCAAACTATGACCTTGTCTTCGATAGCTGCTTCACTCTCTCCGATTAATGACTGGCCATTTCTCGCTATTCTGATAATGATGATATTTCATTTCCGGCCACTGATAGATGATGACGGTCAAATTATACCCGTAAAAGTCATCAACGTTGACCTTAAATCGAGATTAATAATATATATTTCATATTAAATCACATGTTTATATTTATTATTTAATGTTAAGTGATTATTAATATGATATTTGGTATTTAGCCGTTTTCATTATTAAAAGCCGATTTATTGTGTGATAAATGCTGATTTTGTAGATCACGACAAATCGAGAGGATTAATGTCATTCAATCAATGGTCTCAAGTTAATAGAGGAAGAAAATCGGAGCATTAAATGAAAGATTAATCAGATCAACACGGAAGCGTGCAGTGGGGAACAAGATAGACAAGAGAAACGTTTAACACGTGCAGAAGAAGGCTCGGTCGACCGAGCCTATCCATTCGGTCGACCGAGTATGTCGGCTCGGTCACTTTTCGGATTTTTTCGTATTTACCTTCTAGATCCTTCATAAGTCGGCAGAAACCCCTATATAAGCAGCAGACTACGAGAAATTGTAAAACACACCAACACATTCCATCATCCCTTCATTCTTTCTTCAATCTTAAAATTCACAATATAACTTTGATACAATGTAGAATAATTTGAGGGTTTCCAGCAATTTAAGGGCTGCAATATGTAAGCCTTTATTTTCTGTTTCTTTCTTTTAAGTAATTAATCCCTCCCAATTATGCTTTATCGTTTGAATTAGTTAATCATAGCTAGATGATGTAGATCTAGGCTATGACGTTAGGGAGGTGGCGATACCTTGTCTATGAGGATCCCATAACCTACGTCATCTACTTAGTTCCTATCCATGAATCTGCATTGTTTAATTAATGCGTATCTATGTTAGTTTATATGAATGCTTTACGAGTTACTGTTTAATCTGTTCTGTATGATGAAACGCTGAGAGATATGTTCAGGGATGTAATCTGGGGACGAAATTGATTCGGGTGACCGAATGAGTTCACTCGGTCGACCGAGCCCACCTATTCGGTCGACCGAGCCCTGTTTTCATCCGTTAGATATCCATGTCTTTATGGTTAGGTTAACTTAATAGAATTTATTATCTCAGTAGGTATGGCTATGGCTACGTTACTCGCTTAGTTTAATTAAAACGTATAAAAAGGAAATACCGATATAAAACTCTTAGGTAGGCTTATGAATTGATCTTGGACGTTCGGCGTTATCTAGGTAGGTTTATATTTGGGAATTGCATGCACCGCTTATACGTCGTCGTAGATTAGCATGAGACTATAACTTGTTAATTGCTAGTTGGGCGAGAGCTTGAGTGATCGTTTAGAAATGCACGCCTAACCATAGGAATGTTGCTGAGACGAGGTGTACGGTCAATATTGGCATCCTTAGAGTCGTAAGCGTGTGAGTTATATGAGATAGATGCACTAAAAGGCGAAGTCACGTAACAATATCACGTTGATTTAGTGACTTACCGGTGCTAAGTCAAGTTAAAGAGGATGACTCCCGTAGCCAATCTAAGATAGATACAAACGGATTGACAGATTAATAAGTTCGATTTATTATATAAATTATCTAGGTCCAAACGATAAAGACTATAATTGGGAGGTTAATTATGTTGTGTCGAGTCGTGTCTTTACTTTTCTTGTCTTATGTTGGTCGTAGACCGCCTCTATGTCCTTGACATGTTTAATTAATTGTTTGTATATAAGATGATCCACAATTGGTTCCCTGTGGGATCGACCTTGATTCACTATAGCTATACTACGATGGACCTAGTCCTCTTGCTAGTACTGGTTTATGGTGGTCGAGTATATTATAACCTGATTGACCCCGATCAATAGATGCCATGTTCATGAAGAAATAGCCATAACTCTCATTCCGGTGGCTAGGTAACTTGATCTGGTGACAATCTCTGTACGATTCATATATGAATCAATGATCTCACTAGTCAGATCTTGAAAAGGTATGACCTTTTGGTGGTTATGTATCTGGTGGCCTTCTACTTATACATCGAAGGACACACAACAATCTGGAGCTCTGGCTTGACTAAAACCAGCAGTGGTATTACCTCTATCTCTTCTCTCCTTCATTGTCTCTCGATTGACTTAAATATCACTAATAATCATTCCGGATTAAGTCAATTGATTGATGTGAGTATTATTAAGGTATACTCGATTCTTAATCATATTTGCCTACTGGGTTAACAGAATTCATGCTATTTCTTGAGTACTATGAATTCTGTTTGTATATATTTCTGTGCTCGTATCTATATTTTATGGGACTATATACTTAACAATATGTTTGATGAAACTTTCAGTTCATGATTCAAACACATGCATAACTGATCTGATTTTTATCAGAAATGAAGATATTTCTTTATTCAATTCTGAGTCCGTGATGTTTATAAATCACTGATTATGGCGAATTGATAGGGTCGGATTGTGCCTTTCGGATATGTGATTTCAGCTTACCTTTATACCCATTTCATGTATAAGTATATTATTTGGATAAGAAATGGTTATCTAAATAATAAACTCTATCATTCTGCATTTGCCACAATGGGATTATCATTACCTTAACCACACTAGATGTCAGCATTTATTACTATATATATAAATATCATGCCTAGGGTCACTACATATACATATATGTATATCTCATTAATATATATTCTATATATTTCAAATTAATTCAAATAAGAAAGCTGAAAACGGTTTCTATTCCATGAAGACATTTATTGTACTTAATGAGCATTGGAATATGAAAAGCTGCGTTTGTTTTGAGCTACCCATAAAGTCTTTCAAAGTAAATAAACGGTCAGCCACTTTTTTAGCAATGGAATAAATCTTTTAAAAGAAAACGGTCTCATATGCATTCTCTCTCATATTGCATTGACTGCATCTCATTTATAACTCACTTTTTTCATTACCCGAAGTTACTTAATGCTATGCCCATTATTGGGCTATATAATCCTATTGGCATCAATCTGATCTATCTAACTATGCTGGTCAAACATTTTAGCCTATACTAAAAATATCCTTGTATTTTCATGAGTGTTTGCCGTAATTCTTGCATATATGTTCTATTGTTCGGAGAGGGCAAGTCCGAGTTCTATCTTGAATTCTTGAGTGAGTTTGAGTTTGGAACTGGTTGTGGGGATTGCTTCTGAAAACCCAACTTAGGAGAAGATGTCAGCGAGCTGCTCGGCTGTGGGCATATGAGCCATACGGATGACACCGTCCTGGACAGCATCCCGGACTTAATGACATTCTACTTCGACGTGCTTCGTGCGCTCATGAAATACTGGATTATGTGCAATATGCAAGGTTGGCTGACTATCGCAAAGTAAACACATTGGACGGGGATGTGGAACGCCCAGACTACCAAGTAATGCCTTAAGCCACTTTAATTATGAGGTAACAGATGCCATTGAGCGATACTCGCTTGGCGATTGAACAAGATCTCAGATGTTGTTTCTAGTTTTCCATGAGATTGAGAATCGCCAAGAAATACTATCCAACTTTGTAAGTGGCGCGCGATCGGATGGAAGCTATCCCAATCAGAATCACACTAGCCCGTCAAGGATAAGACACTATCCGCTCGTAAAAGAATTCATTGACCTAGACAATCCTTCAAGTAGCACACACCGCAAATAGCAGCATCCCAATGCTCTTGGCGAGGTTGGTGCATAAATTGTGCCAAGAAGTGTATAACGTATGCCAAGTCGGTCGTGTAGAGGAGAGGTAAATGAGACGGCCCACAAAACGTCGGTACTGCTCTGGATCGGCAATAGTTGGTCTTTGAGCATGAGCCAGGTTGTGATTTTACTCAATCGGGAAACCAGCTGGTCTAGCACTTAACAACCGGCTTCCTCAATAATGTCAAAAGTGTATTTTCGCTGGCATAGTAAGAACCCCATCGAACTCCGAGCAACTTCAATACCAAGAAAATACTTCAAAATTCCCAAATCTTCCAATGTGAAAGCAAGTATGCAAATATTTCTTAAATGTAGCAATCGCAGAAGAATCACTCCCGGAAATAATGTGATCATCAACATAGACAAACACATTAAGCTGAATCTAGCCTTGGCGAAGGGTAAAAATGGAATAATCTGAGTATGACTGTCGTCTTAAAAAATGTTATTCCCGCCCAAAAATTCACACCAAATTCTGCCCGGGAAAAATGTATTCGCAAAAAAAAACAAACATGTCGTCCCAAAAAAGGCACCCGCTAAAATTTCCCACCAAGAAAAATCATAAAAGTTTGACTTTTTCAAGGACTATTTTATGCGACGACACTATCAGGGGCGGACGCAGGATCTCGGGTGAGGGGGGCGATACTATGGGCGAGTATAATTTTTAGGGGGCAAAAAAATACACAACATACATCATAGTGTTTTTTCTGGATTCGAGGGGGGCGACTACCCCCTATACAAAGGGTACATCCACCCCTGGACACCATGTCATCGCATCTCTAAAAACGAGAATTGTTGTCGTGTTATGAAAATTTTGTTTACTCGCGCGTGTTTGGTTAAATTAATCTTTTTAATATTTAAAAAAAAAAGTTTAATATTACACATATACTGTTAATTATGTGTTTAATTTATTGAAAATTGTTATAAATTGATTTAATGCTTGGTAGACTTGTTTATTTATGTTATTCACATGCATTGAGTCACACATGCTATTTACATTTGACATTCCTTCAAATATGATAAGGATTCTTGATTACAAGATCATATGTATTCAAATGCTATATTAAAATATTTCTCTCATGTCTTTCTAAGTGGCGGGTCTAGAAAATTTCTTTGACGGGGGGTGTGTTTCAATAAGAGTATTTTTTTGTGAACAAGGTTTATAACCTTTGTTTTATGGGTAAAACTTAACTACACCCTTTTTTTAGCGGGTCTGTGTACCATGTTTAGTGCTACATGTATCCACCCTCGCCTCTCATATATCTAAAGATATATTTTTTCAATTTCTCCCAACTTAAATAAAATCTTTAAAATAGCATGCATCATAAAAGGCATGTGTTGTTTTGAATACCTATATTTTTAGACTAACGTTCTTCTATAACTACAAATAGTATTTCTTAAAAATTTACTGTCAGTCAAATTTATTAACCATAAAGATGGTGAATTGTTAATTGTGTAACATGAGTACTATTGAATTATATTTATTCTTTGTATAGCGATCATTCACTTACACAAGCAAGAAAAAAATTACATCTTAAACTCGATAATAATGAGCGAAAATTCTCTATATTGTTGAGATAAAATATTTTTTTAATTCATGGTTTATTTTGATCCAAAAATAATGAGAAATGTGTCATGTTGAAAATCGACTGACATTATCAGTCATATGTTATATCGAGAATTAAATATTATGTTTTAATGATTATCAATTTTATCACATAATTACAACATCATTTTATTTCTAGTTAAATAAGGGTCAATATATTTGGCCAAGATTAAGGTTTTTCATCTAAGATTTAATTTTATTAATATAATAAACGAAACACGGGGAGACACCGGATTGAATTTCAAGTTGTATAAATTTCATAAATATATTTAATTGTTATACAATCATTATTCTTGCTACATGAATCTACCTTTTTTTTTTATAACCGTATATTTTTGTTATAAGTTACAATGGTAAATTTGAATTTAAAATTGGATAAGGATGAATAATGGTCAATATCTATTTTAATATACAAATAAGCTTAAACTATATATTTTAATAAATAATTCTAGTTTGTTTCTTATATATGAACTTACTTTTTTTTCTTCTGATAGAATAAATATAAAAAAAAAGTTAAATATCCACTACTTATGTAACATGAATTTTATATAGGTTCAACAGGATATAAGGACTAAGTGTAAATGATGTTAGGCAAATAGGACAACTTTGAAAAAGTTAAGTATATAGGACAATCTAGTAATAGCTGTTACAAATTTAACACCAGTGATGAGTAATATAATTCATGTCGTCATCATTCCCAAAACAAAAAAACCCCAATTCACGACATATCAGTTAATGCTAATAACAATTTTTTTCCATTTATTTTGTGAGAAGTAACTAAATTTGAAACTTAATTGATTCTACCCATCAAATCTATTCCAATCGGACTGTTTAGGTGAAATCGTTCAAATAATGCATTTGGGTATTTGGTTTGTAGAAGAACATACCATCATAAAATCATTAGCAAACCCCTAACATATAATTGACTACTCACGTATTTGGGGTTTTAATGCATTGGGTACATAATTTACATCCTATGCAAGGTTCACTAATGGATTTGAGCTTTATTTTAAACACAGTTCTCTAAGCGATTCACTAAACATGTATTTATGTGAGTGACCGCATCATGTAAGTAGTAATTATAACTCACACTTCATAATAATTATTTTGTTATTACTATCTTGAAATCATTATCAAAATTATTATTATTATTATTATTACTATTATTATCCTCCTCATCATCATCATTATATTTCTTTAAAAGAATCAAATTAATAAATATATGAAAAGAAAGAAACATGTACAACAAGGTTCCCAACCCACCTTTGAAAAATTCTAAACCTCATCAACTCCGACAATGGCTCATTAAAATCTCATAATAGCAAACCTACAGAGGAAAAAAATGAATAAGAGGATATAGTACGGCTATTGAATAAAAACTGAAGATCACTCCCCTAAACCATCAACTAACACAAGGATTAAAAGCCTCAATTTTTTTAAGGGGTTCAAAATTTCTCTTAAAGTGGATATTTTGATTTTTCCCCTACAATGACCCATTTTCTTGCCTTTTGGTTTCCATGAGCTTCTGATTGTGAAGAAGTGTCCATATCATGGTCATTTACTTCTTTGTAAAATCTGTTGTAAATCTCGATCTTTAGTTTACCTTCACAACCACCAATCTCATGTAAAAAAATGATCCAACTGTAAAATCTTATAATATTCGTTTGACCCCTCATCCAAGGACAATCCATCACTAAACATGGTCTGGTTATCCTGATCTTATGGGATTATCATTGCCATGAAGTTGAGCTATGATATGTTCCTATTTGATGACATTGTATTTGGAGGAAAGTCTTTTTAATGGCCTACAAATGTGTATTTGAAATAAATCATAAATGATCCATTGATACATGTTGCAACCCTTACATCCCTTATGCCCACATCCATTCAAATCTTCACCCACAGGCACCACATCATGCTGTAAGGCCATGTGCTTCATGCTTTACTTCTTCAACTCTACGCAAGTATTGCAGTGAATCCTCATCGATAGCAAGATCATCATCAAACAATTCTTATGCCTCTAGTAATGGATTGTGTAACCGGTAAAGTCTCATTCCTTTTGTTCGTGCAATTAGAAACCTCTACATTTACCAATTGATCCTCAACTAATAAGCATCCAGTCCTCAACACAGTCTTTGAATTTCTAGCTCATTGCTAGAAGACCTCAAACCCATGTTCTGGTTGTGAAATCGTTTGCATGCTCCATCATTAGACCATTTCACATTGATTACCTTCATTCTTCAGGAAACACTCCGTGAATATCTCTCTTACTAGACTCTTGCCGAGGCTTAGCTCGAGTTTTGTTTAGGGTGATTTTACATGATTTATAACGTTATATTTTATAACGATTTCCTCCATATTCGTATAATTTGCATAGAAATTAAGGGTTTAATCGAATTATTGAGCAAATGAGTTTTAAAAGTGTTTAAGTGCAAATTTGTGTTGTTTATATGGTTTCATTGATAAAAATCTTTGAATATGAGATGTTACATTTTGCACGATGTTATCATGAATGTAGGTACGCTTGCATGTTAAATGAGGAGCTTAAACGAAGATCGGATGAAGATTAAGAAGAAAGCTCGATTCGAATAAAGAAAGCTCGATTCGATTCGGCCCAAACTTGGTGACCAAGGTTTGCAAAATATCACATGTAACAATATGTTTTGAGGTCTAAAAGATGGATTTTGAAGAAGATGCCACGAGCTAACGAGTTTAACGGATCATTTTTCCTACGAGCTTTTACCGTAATCTGTTTTCGACGGATTTTTGACCCGACCTAGAGGCATTTTCAGGGGAAGAGTTCTTCATGAAAGTTGTAGATCTTCAAATGAGCTTTCCAACGCATTTTGAATCACGTCAATCGGAGGTCTACAACTCAAGTTATGATTTTTTTACCGAACTGCTGGAACTTCGGGACGAACCGGAGATATTTTTGGCTCAATTGATGCATGTGGCATGTAATGATTTCTCCTAACAACCTTCACATGCTCCTACATGACTCACCACCTCCATGTGAAGACTAATGATGGCAAATATTCTCCAAGATCACCTTCACATGCTAACTCATCATTACCTCCATAACAAACTTCCAACCTCCCCCAAATACTACCTCCCTTTTAACTAACTTCTTACCTCCCCAAATGAACCTATCCTTATACAATCTCTCCTATATATACTCCTCCATTTCCATCCATCTTCCTTGCCCCTCCTTGGTCACTTTTGGCCAAGCTTTTACTTTTCCCGCCTTTTATGTAAATACTCAGAGGCGTTATGCCGAGAATAAATTAGAATAGTAGTATCTTGTTGTAATGTTTGAGCTACGGCCACGATTCTCAAATCATAATCGAGGATGATTGGCTAAGGTCTCTAAGCTAGAACCACCTTTGTGAAGCCACCATCACGGAATAAACAAGGATTTCGTTTTCATTTGTTCTAGTGAGTTTCTTGTTCTTCCTTCATGTTTGAATTGTTTATGTGCAATTTGTATGATCTATACTTATGTTGCATGCTAATCGAATTTAGATACGATAGTTGATAAATTCGTAGATTACCGTGAAGGAGAATGATAATAGTCTTCCAACATACGTAAGTTGAGGGTGAATGTTGTCAGATTAGGATTTATATCCATATCTTTGATCCGTAAATGCTTTAGTTGTACCGAGAGTGGTGAACTAATTAAAAGGCGATGAACCGAAAGGGAAAATGCCTCTTTAGCGTATAATAATCCAAGAACTTACGAATGAATATGTGTCTTTCTTGTTATTTTCGTGGGGTGGTGGATCATCGGTGCGTTCTAGTTGTTTTAAATTATAAATTTTATTATCGTAGTTTTATTTATTTTCACGCTTGCTACCTTAGTTTGTTAATTGAAAATCCGAGATCATAATCATCAACTTTATAAAAGAAATCGAAGGCAAAAACTCTTTTTCGTGATGAGTCCTCGCGGATACGATCCGGTTTCACCACTAGCCGCGAGCCTTCGCACTTGGGGTGACATCGGTTTTATTTTATTACTTGTTATCTTTTGCTTTGCATAAAACCGCGAACAAGTTTTTGGCGCCGTTGCCGGGGACTTGCACGGAAAGTTTTCGCTTTCGGTTTGTTTGTCAACTAAGTTATCTGCTTTCGCTTTAAAAATATAAAAATAAAAATAAAAAATAAAAATAAAAAAATCTTTCGTAATTACCGAGAGAGAAAAAAATTTTCTTTTCGCTCGCTTCGCTCAGTATTAGTTTTATAGTATTCTGCTTCATTATACTGCTTAGACTGCTTTGAGCCTGTTTTAGTATAGTTTTTTTTTAATTCTAAAAAAAAAAAATTAAAAAAAAAAATTAAAAAAATTAACGATAAATACCGAGTGGATTCGGTAATTACCGAGAAACAGAGAGAAAAGAGCCAAGGAACACTTTTCAATCAACGAGGTTGGGTGATGGATTCTCGTGAATCCCACTCGAGGAAACATAAGGAATAAAATCCCAAACCTCGTGATTTAGGTGTTGGTGCCCAAACGTAGTTTATGCAAACTCGAACTCACGGGGACCACTTTTGTATAATCCGAAATAGAGCGAACCATCGCCGACCAAACAGACGCTTGTTTCGCTCTCATTGACCGACGGACGAGGAACCACGGAAGGAAACGATCCTGAAGGATACGCCGAGGAGAAGCTCAAGGAGGAGCCCAGGTTGAGGAAATGGCAGATCAACGGACATTGGCGCACTTTGCCATGCCATCTATTGTGAAAGTTAATCCCGCGGTCGTGATTCCCAAATCACGGCCGATAATTTCGAACTCAAAACTTCTTTAATCAATCTGGTGAGAGGTTCCACATTCCATGGATTTTCCATCGAGGACCCGCACGATCATATTCACTCATTTCTAGAATCGTATGGGACTATTTTAATCAAAGGGGTCACCGAGGACGCCCGAAATGAAACTTTTTCCTTCTCACCGAAGGAGAAGCAAAAGAATGGTATAAATCCTTACCAATAATCCATTACTTCGTGGGAGGAGTTGGAGAAAGAATTCTTGAGCCAAGATTTCCACACCTGCAAAGACGGCTCATCTTCTCGAATCGATATTCACTTTTGTGCAATCCGAGAAGGAATCATTTTACGATGCATGGAAACGATTTAAGACTCTCTTGAGAAAGTGCCCCCACCATGGGTGGACAAACAAAGATTGATCAACACTTTCTACAAAGTGTTTGACCGAATTGACTAAGGGGATGGTGAATAGTACACTGAGGTGCATTTCTCGAGAAAGACACCTGATGAGGGATGGATGTTGTTTGAAGATATTGCAAAGTATAATTATGCCCCTACCTATGCAAAGGCCCAATCGTAAAAGCTCGATCACAGGAAGTATGAGGTAGATGAGACCACGCCTCTAAAAGCTCGGGCTTGGCCGCACTACGTAAGCAAGTGACAAAGAATGAATGTTCAAGTGCTTGTGTGTGACAATTGCCATAGCCAAGGCCATCGTAGTAATCACGCCAACTTGACCCGATCTCTCAGTCAAAGCTGTTCAAAACAATGTTGTTTGTCAAAATTGCGATACCGCTAAGCACACATTCCATCGGTGTCATCTATTGTTGCATTCGTAGGAGGTGAATGCATTCAATTCTCAAAATTATCGACCTTCGGTCGAATCAAAACACTCAAGGGTTCAATTATAACCGAACCACCCTGGTTTCCGATGGAGTGACCCTTCCGGGGCATTAAACCCCATCGCTTTCAGGCCCCAGGCCTAATCAAAGCAATTTTCAATTCAACTCTCGACCGGCATGGAACACCAATCCACCGGTAAATCAAGATCAAAATCAAAATCAAAATCGAATCAATCATTTCGATCTTGGCAATGCATTAAGTACTCGACAAGTACAAAGAGGAATTTGGAGGTGCAAATGGGACAACTTTTCAGGCGCAAGAAGCAAGTCGACCTCAAGGTCACCGAGTTTTACTGAGAAGAACCCCCGAGGGGTTAACTTGGTCCAGAATGATCAGAATACGTGCACCGATCTGTCTGCACCATGGAGCTATGGTCAGGATGAGTTGAATGCAATAAATCTGAGGAGTGGGAAAACGGTTGGCAGTCAGGCCAACCAGGGAAACGAGTAGCCCCTCCTGCGAGCAGAGACGCAGGAGGGGAAGATCTTTGTTCTCCTCAGAAAGATGTTGGGACTACTATTGATCCAAGTGAAAGAGAAAATTCTGAAGAAAATGTGGAAGTTGAGAATACTGATGATAAAGAGAAGAATGCTGAGAAGAAGTCAGAATCTAAGTTGTGTTCTCGAAGCATGTGAGGTGGAAGGATAGGAAGACAAAGCAATCAATGATAAGACGGCAAAGAAGCACTTTATCGAGGAAGACTTTGCTTGATCTCCCTTACCCACCTAACAAGAACAAGTCACCATTAAAATGATAAAGAATATAAGAAGGTTATCGACTTGCTCAAGAATACTGAGGCAAACATTCCATTAGTTGATCTTTTGATAGGAATGCCAAAGTATACAAAGTTTATAAAGGACGCAGTGAGTTCGAAAAGAAGCTCCAAGAGCTCGAGCACATAGTATTGAATGGAGAATGCTCAAAGAATCAGCCGCACTAAACTTCCTGTGAAGTGTCCTCGACCCTGGTAGATTTACGATTTCATGTACTATCGGGAACAGGATTTCCACAATGTTCTATGCGATTCGGGAGCATCAATCAACTGATGTCTACGCTAATCTTCCAATCTCTTGGATTGGATCAATCTATTACGCTTAAACCTATTTCTCTTCAACTTGCGATAGAAGTGTGAAATATGCAAGGGAATTGTAGAAGATGTGTTGGTCAAGGTTAAAAACTTCATATACCCAAATTGATTGGGTAATCATGGATATGACCAATGATGAGAAAACCCCTTGATCCTTGGAAGACCTTTTCTTGCAACCGCCTGTGCCTTACTAGATTCCTACAAAGGGGCGAAGTAACCCTACATTTGGAGGATGAGAGCATAAAGTTCAATGTGGGCAATGCAAAGAAGCACCCGTCCAAAGGACACTTGTTTAGCTATTGAGGACGATTTCACCGATGAGTATGATAAACAAGTGTTCATGGGTAGTTGGGATGAGGAAGAATTCAATAAACTATCTCGCAACTTGGACTAATGAGGAGTGGATAAAATTTTTAGAAGAGATTGACAAGGAAAGTTCGATTACCACGAGGTGGTAGGAAAGAAGATGAGGGAGAGGCATGGTGATATGCCCAGATTTGCAAAAGGAGATGAGGCCCCTGGCCTGTCCTCACGGAGGCCATGATGCTTGAGCCCTTATAATAAGCTTGAGATCTGTGAGCTTAAGGGAGATAAATTGAGACCAAGTGTGGAGAAGCCACCGTCGATTTAGTGTTGAAACCCTTGCCTCAACACTTGAAATACATTTTTCTCGAGGACGGTGATAAGCTCCTTTTGATCATTTCATCTAAGTTAGAACCGAAGGAGGAAGAAAAGCTTATCAAAGTGTCGCAAGATAATATCCTCGCTTTGGTTGGCAAGTGGGAGATATTAAGGGATAAGCCCCGATATCTCAGTATGCATAAGATCGGGATCTGCTTGAGGATCAAGAAGGTGCGACACCTCGAGAAGGCTAAACCTCACATGCAGAAATCGTTAAGAAGGAAATCATCAAATTGCTTGACATGGGTATCATCTACCCAATAGCCGATAGTGAATGGGTAAGCCCCACTCAGTGGTGCCAAAGAAAGGAGGATAACTATTGAAAAGAATGAAAAGGGGAAGAGATTGCCTTACGACAAGTCACCGGTTATAGAGTTTGCATCGACTACGTAAAGACTAAATGAGGTAACTCTAAAAGACCACTTCCCTTTGCCATTCATTGACCAGCTCCTTGAGAGGCTTAGTGGCAAGCAATTTTATTGTTTTTGGATGGCTATTCGATACTTTCGGATAGCTATCGACCCCAATCGATCAAGAAAAGACTACCTTCACCGCCCCTCCGGTACCTTCGCCACCGAAGAATGCCATTTGGTCTCTCGCAATGCACCGCTACATTTCAAAGATGTATGCTGGCTATCTTCAATGGTTTAGTGGAGAAGGTGATGGAAATTTTATGGATGACTTCTCTCGTATTCGGGACAGCTTTACCATCATTTACACAATCTTGATAAAGTTCTCGTCCGTGCATGAGAGAAGGACTTAGTCTTAAATTGGGAGAAGTGCCACCTAATGGTGGAAGAAGGAATTGTTCTGGGACACAAGGTGTCCAAAGAAGGTATAGAGGTTGACAAAGCGAAGGTAAAAGCTATTGAAAAATGACATACCCCAAAACTGTAAGAGAAGTAAGAGGATTCTTGGGTCATGTTGGATTCTATAGGCGGTTCATTAAAGACTTTTCTAAGATAGCCAAGCCTTTGTCAACTCTCTTAAGAGAGGATGTGAAGTTTGTTTTACCCTCGAATGTGAAAGAGCGCTTAAAGAATTAAAAGACAAGTTGGTTACCTCGCCAATTTTATAGCACTGACCGAAAGCTCCTTCGAGCTTATGTGTGATGCTTCTAATTATGCAATGGTGCGGTGTTAGGTCGAGAGTGGACGGAAGGTTCCAACCCATCTACTACGCTTAGTCACACTTTAAACCCAACGCAGTAAATTATGCAACAACCGAGAAGGAGTTGTTGGCGTGAGTTTTTGCCATGGATAAATTTAGAAGCTATTTGCTTGGGTCGGAAGTCACAATCGATGTACCATTCTCGTTGAAATATCTCATTAAAAGGCCGATGCCAAGCCTCGCTTGTTGAGATGGATCTTGATTTTACAAGAGTTTGATGTTCATATCCGGGACAAGAAAGGTAACGAGAATGTGGTAGCCGATCACATGTCTCGGCCGACCGATGATCCTCGGTAGAGTCGGATGAAATTGGAATTGATTTTCCAACCGAGCAACTCATGACCATTGATGCGCGCGAGGTTACTCCCGCCTGTCATCGAAAAGGTTCTCCTTGGTTTGCACCTTTTGCAAACTTCTTGAGCGCGTATATCCGACCTCGACCGACATATCGCCAAAAAGAAGAAATTCTTTTGGATTTGAACTATTATGTGTGGGACGACCTTATTCTCTTCAAGCGTTGCATGGATGGATTACTCCGTAGGTGTGTCCCCGAAGTTCGAGCAGAGGGACATTATGGAGCAATGCCATGACGGACTCGTGGGGAGGTCATTATGGAGTTAGGAAGATCTGCTGCGAAGATTTTTCACCTGTTTCTACCGGGCGACAATTTTTAAGGATACAGAGAGTTTTGTAAAGGGTGTGACCGGTGCCACAAGCACCGTAAACTTTCTCGCGAATGGACATGCCTCTCCACCCCATTCAACAATGTGAGGTTTTTGACGTATGGGGTATTGACTTCATGGGACCGTTTCCATCCTCGTATGGGAACAAGTACATTCTCGTCTGCGTCGACTACGTGTCAAAGTGGGTAGAGGCAATAGCAACATCATGGAACGACCACAAGGTGGTCAAGAGATTCTCGAGGAAAACATTTTTACACGGTTTGGTTGTCCACGAGCTCTCATCAAAGGATTTGAGGAACTCACTTCGCAATACTCCATTAGAAAAGATTTTAGAACGATATGGGGTGAAACACAAAATCGCTACCCCTTATCACCCTCGGGACGAGTGGACAAGTTGAAGTAAGTAACCAAGCCTCAAAAGCATTCTTGAGAAGACGGTGAACTCTCATAGATGATCGGAGCCGTAAATCGGATGATGTACTCGGGCCTACAGGATGCCTTTCAAAACTCCTATCGGCACATCTCCGCTTCGAGATGGTTTATGGTAAGGCCTCGCCACCGCCAATCGAGCTTGAGCACGAGCATTCGGGCTATTAAATTCTTGAACTTCGACGGCCGCTTATGCAGAGAAAAGCGATTGTTGCGCTTGCAGGAGCTTGATGAGTTCGACTCCAGTGCCTACGAGAGCTCAAGAATCGATAAGAAAGGACTAAACTTCTTCACGACAAGAAAATCAAGCATAGAGAATTCAAAGAGGCGAATGGGTATTACTTATATAATACCAGGTTACATCTGCTTCCTGGTAAGCTACGCACCCGCTGGTCCGCCCTTTGAAATTTCTCGTGTTTTCCTAGTGGAGCCGTCGAATTGAAAAATAAGCGAGGAGAGTTGTTCAGAGTGAATGGTCATCGGTTGAAACACTATATTGGTCAACAAAAGGAACGACGGTGGTTTTCCATCTAAACGACGCCCCTAGTCAAGACAAATCCGATCTTTGGAACCCGATGATTTACGCCTCTGTGAATTCTTTGATGATATTGTGATTATCGATGATACACCTCGGCTTGTGGAACTCAAATCTAAAAAGAAGAAGAGAAGAACCATAGAACAAAGTGGATACGAAGTTTACTAATATGGCCAATACGTTGGCGAGACTTTGTTTTTGTGGGATCCATACTATTGACCCCGAGGAAATCAAAAATGATTCCGGAAAGAGGCCTCACTGGCCTGACCCGGGTTGAAAATTTTTGGGTTGACGAGCAAACGACATTAACCAAAAGCGCTACCGGGAGGCAACCCGCTTTAAAAAAAAAAAAAAAAAAAAAAAAAAAAAAAAACTCTACATTTTGCATGATACTTTACTCATACTTTGGATAATAGTTTTCTAATACTTGGATTGATTTTCATTTTGTTTCACCAAGTCTCGTGGATGAATGTTTGAATGTCATTTAAAGGAACGATTAGGAGGTTATCCGAAAATCCCGAGGAGTACAAAGAAAAATTCAAATGCATCATTTCTTAGATTTAGGTTGTTAGAACAATTTGAAATAACCTTGAGGATCTCGGGTATAAAAGACTCATAGTTAATACTTTGTCACATATTTCATATCATGACCTAGTCTCGATTTAAATTTTCAAATAATGTGTGACATGTATTAATTCAACTACTATGCAACTAAGGAATAGGAAATTCAAAGTCGACCCGAGTTGAAATTTTATTGTCTAGTCGAGCTCCCGACTATAATTAAGCCCTACTAGGACGGTAACCTAGATATCTTTTCTTTTTTCTCAGTAGTTTATTTCTGCCTTTATTCCATGATGTTGCCTTGTCTATCATCTTTTGTGCCCCGATCCCCGAGGTACGCCTTGTTTTCCCATGATGTGCATGATATTTGCGATAGCAATTGTGAGTTTCGAGATGATGCCGCTTTTCCGGTGGATGGTCCACGATCTCATCGCTTTCATCGAGCATTTCGAGTCGATTCTAGGCCACTTCCGAATTGCCACTTTCGAACCACAATCGCCTAAGTGTTCTTTTTCTTTTACATTCTCGCACAACCCGAGGACATGTTGTGATTTAAGTGTGGGGGAGGGATCGGTTTATGTGTATCTACCATTTGCTTAAATTATTTTGATTCTATGCTAAATGGGCTAAATTTTCAAATTTTTGTTTAGTCCCGAGTAAACAATGCATATCTTTGTTCGGTTTTTATAGTCATTAATGCTATATTCCGTATGTTCGATAAGTTAGTTGTTTCACCCAATATATTTTTCACGAGCCATAGTGAATGATGAGCTAATTATAAAGCTATACCCTTTTTGATTAGTGATTTTTGATTATCTTATAAGTCATGTGCTTAGTGCTAACGTCATTTATCGTGAAAATTATGATAGTTTGTGTTTATAGCCGAGTATGATATATTGTGAATATCCGAACGCTTGAATGTGATAAGTGAAACATAACTAATGTTCTTGAACAATAATTAACAAATAAATCATTGCTTGAGGTGTTATGCTCATGAGGTTTGAATTGCTTTTAGCATGTTAACCACTTGCCACGTAAATCTCAAAAAAGTAATCAATTGTGTGTGTCGAAAGTCGGTCGATGATTTGAGTGCGGTAGGGCATTATCTCGAAATGTCCTATACCACTATGATGACCAAAAGCTCACGACAGTCAGAAAAAGCTGCCTTATGATTTGAGTAGATAGGGGATTATCTCGAAATGTCCTATTCTAGTATGACGGGCAAAAGCTCATTCTGATGTGTGTTGAAAAAAAAATGAAAAAAGTGAAAAAAAGTGAAATAAAAATCGAAAAAATTTATTATTATGAATAAGTTAAGGACTTAGTTATCGTATACCTTATCCCCAGTATAATGTGACAGATATGTTGTAGGGATTATCCTCTGAGTATATCAGAAAGGCCCTAGATATATTCTATCATTCTTTTCGTGGATATGTCACGCTTTGTAGGGGTACACTTATAAGTATCATTTGTTACTAATTTGAAGGGGTATTTGCTAGTTGCTTGAAATTTTCGAGTTTGGACTTAGTGGAAGTTTTCTATGGCTATGCACACACACCAGGGTGAACCTCTGATTTATTGAATATATGTTGTATTTGCTGAGGTGTCTATCTTTTCCGAGCCTTGATTCTTGTTTTGTTTTGCTCGGGACGAGCAAAAGCTAAGTGTGGGGGAGTTGTTTAGGGTGATTTTACATGATTTATAACGTTATATTTTATAACGATTTCCTCCATATTCGTATAATTTGCATAGAAATTAAGGGTTTAATCAATTATTGAGCAAATGAGTTTTAAAAGTGTTTAAGTGCAAATTTGTGTTGTTTATATGGTTTCATTGATAAAAATCTTTGAATATGAGATGTTACATTTTGCACGATGTTATCATGAATGTAGGTACGCTTGCATGTTAAATGAGGAGCTTAAACGAAGATCGGATGAAGATTAAGAAGAAAGCTCGATTCGAATAAAGAAAGCTCGATTCGATTCGGCCCAAACTTGGTGACCAAGGTTTGCAAAATATCACATGTAACAATATGTTTTGAGGTCTAAAAGATGGATTTTGAAGAAGATGCCACGAGCTAACGAGTTTAACGGATCATTTTTCCTACGAGCTTTTACCGTAATCTGTTTTCGACGGATTTTTGACCCGACCTAGAGGCATTTTCAGGGGAAGAGTTCTTCATGAAAGTTGTAGATCTTCAAATGAGCTTTCCAACGCATTTTGAATCACGTCAATCGGAGGTCTACAACTCAAGTTATGATTTTTTTACCGAACTGCTGGAACTTCGGGACGAACCGGAGATATTTTTGGCTCAATTGATGCATGTGGCATGTAATGATTTCTCCTAACAACCTTCACATGCTCCTACATGACTCACCACCTCCATGTGAAGACTAATGATGGCAAATATTCTCCAAGATCACCTTCACATGCTAACTCATCATTACCTCCATAACAAACTTCCAACCTCCCCCAAATACTACCTCCCTTTTAACTAACTTCTTACCTCCCCAAATGAACCTATCCTTATACAATCTCTCCTATATATACTCCTCCATTTCCATCCATCTTCCTTGCCCCTCCTTGGTCACTTTTGGCCAAGCTTTTACTTTTCCCGTCTTTTATGTAAATACTCTGTAGGCGTTATGCCGAGAATAAATTAGAATAGTAGTACTGTTGTAATGCTGGAGCTACGGCCCTGATTCTGAAATCATAATCGAGGATGATTGGCTAAGGTCTCTAAGCTAGAACCACCTTTGTGAAGCCACCATCACCGGAATAAACAAGGATTTCGTTTTCATTTGTTCTAGTGAGTTTCTTGTTCTTCCTTCATGTTTGAATTGTTTATGTGCAATTTGTATGATCTATACTTATGTTGCATGCTAATCGAATTTAGATACGATAGTTGATAAATTCGTAGATTACCGTGAAGGAGAATGATAATAGTCTTCCAACATACGTAAGTTGAGGGTGAATGTTGTCAGATTAGGATTTATATCCATATCTTTGATCCGTAAATGCTTTAGTTGTACCG
The DNA here is from genome assembly GCA_026214975.1 of Gentiana macrophylla. Taxonomy (NCBI): domain Eukaryota; kingdom Viridiplantae; phylum Streptophyta; class Magnoliopsida; order Gentianales; family Gentianaceae; genus Gentiana; species Gentiana macrophylla. The sequence goes on from CM047812.1 coordinate 34,359,376, forward strand.
AGAGTGGTGAACTAATTAAAAGGCGATGAACCGAAAGGGAAAATGCCTCTTTAGCAGATAATAATCCAAGAACTTACGAATGAATATGTGTCTTTCTTGTTATTTTCGGTGGGGTGGTGGATCATCGGTGCGTTCTAGTTGTTTTAAATTATAAATTTTTATTATCGTAGTTTTATTTATTTTCACGTTTGCTACCTTAGTTTGTTAATTGAAAATCCGAGATCATAATCATCAACTTTATAAAAGAAATCGAAGGCAAAACTCTTTTTCGTGATGCGAGTCCTCGCGGATACGATCCGGTTTCACCACTAGCTGCGAGCCTTCGCACTTGGGGCTGACATCGGTTTTATTTTATTACTTGTTATCTTTTGCTTTGCATAAAACCGCGAACAAGTTTCCTTAGTATTTACCATCATATTATGATGCTTCCTGGGGCACCCATGCTCATGATGTATAATACACATGAAAAAATGAAAGTACGAAGGCCGTAATTCATTGAAAATCATCTGTCAAAACCCAGAATCCTCATTCTCAATCCAGATACAATCCACCCAAGCTTGAGTGAAAGATGCTTCGATCACTTAATCAAGGCATCTCAAGTTTGACTCCTTGTGGATTCAACAAAATTTTGGGAAAGGTTTCCACCTTTGTTGCTCAACAATATCTAAGAGTATTAGTCTCAGACTATTGTCTGGGGATACTTCAGGAAATAAAAAAACCAACTTCGACCATCACATACGTATTAGAAGGCCTTCTTAGTTCAATAGTAGCAAATTCATTTTGAAGAGGCCGGCCAACAAAGATGCAATTCGGCATAAATAATCTATATTAAACAAATGGAAATTCGGAATAGACAATCTTTGTTAAACAAAGACAAAGATAATTTAGAAAGCTCTATCCAAACAGGGATAAAGACGCCTATTGATTAAGGAAAAAAATCGATCATCCATTTAGATAATTACATCGAATTTTTAGTAACATGCCAAAAACGTCGATAGAAAAGTCGGTTATAATCAAGACATTTTTATTATCAAGCAATGCTACAAGACAAACATATGTAAGCCCTAGACGAAGATAAACATATGCAAATATTCAATGTTTAGCCTATAGACCGGGAACCTTGCGATTAGAGAATTTCGAAAAGGTTTTCCAATCTTGCATCCATTCCCATGAGATCATGAATGCATGCTTCCCAGTGACACTGAGCCTTGACCATTAGGAATTCGCAGCCCTTATACTGCTTTCATGAAGGATTTAGTGTTGATAGGACCATCTCCAACATGTGGAGAATCGGCCCCCATGGCGACTCCAATATACGGTGCAAGGAGCCAGAAGGAAGAAAGCCTCCAACCCGAAGAGATATATTGAGAAGAAGTGCAAATCACACGCGAGCATAGAGTAAATGGAGAAAACTAAAATTCCTAAAATCTCCATATTTATTATCCTCAATTTACTCGTATACTCACATTATAGTAATATTGTTTTTTTTTAAGGAAAAAGTCTTTTAATAAGCCAAATCATGCAATAGCAAATGAAATTACATCATGAGGGGAGAAGCTCCCAAACAACATGACCAACATGACTCAACCCATGCCTAGCCAATAAATGCACCGAAAAATTGCCCATGCGCTTGACAAATGTAAAAGAAGAGGAAGGAAAGGACGAAAAAAGTGCAAGACAGTTTTGCGCTAAACAGCTAAAGACAGACAAACCATCCGACGGTCGTAGTAAGGCTTGAACACATGGCAAACAATCAATCTCAAAGATAACGACAGAAAGTCCCAAACGAATAGCCTCTTCCATTGCCAATAGGATCGCCTGCATCTCCGGAGTCTCAGGGCTTATACTAGGGTCGAGATGAAATGAAAAGGCAGCTGTAATCGAGCTGAGTGTGTCTCTGAAAATCAGCCCCACACCAGAACCTGAATCCGTGACAAAAGCATCTGAATTACATTTCCAACTGCCCATAGGAGGTACACTCCATATGACCGGGTGGGCAAACCCCTCGGATATCGTGCTTGAAGCGCACATGGCCATACGATACTCCATTGCCCCTACTAAGAATGTAGAGACCACGCGGGATACATAAATAGGCTCATCATCAAAAACCATACTGCATCGGGCTTTCCAGAGGTTTCAGAGAAGCATACAAAATGAGGAAACCTCATCCGGAGTGTAACGCGCTTCCATTACACCAAAACAATTCCTTAAAATTCAATCCATGCTGAATCCGCTGACTACCAAAAGGCGAGGCTTCCCAGATCTCCCTAGCATAATCACAATCGAAAAGAACATGGCGTAAGGACTCCATCTTCCTGCCACATTCCAAACAAATAGTCGAGCCCATATTGCGCTTGACAAGTTGCTCCCCAATTGGAAAACAGTTCTGCAGGCATCGCCACAAGAAATGATGAACACGCGGTGGCACACTGACTTTCCAAACATCCTGCCATACTCTGTCCGGCCCTGAAGACGATGATGCCCGTGCCGTATCAGGCGATCCACCATACAAGCTCAATGCCAAAAAATAGCCTGACTTCACAGTATATCTGCCCCGTCGATCATAATGCCAAATCAGCTTATCCGGATGCGAGCCACCTGCAATTGGAGTCTGAAGGATGGCGTCCACCTCCCAGGTCTGGAACTCCTGCCTGAGGAGAGGCAAGTTCCACTACCTAGTACCTGGCAAAAGCAAGTCCCAAACCTTACTATCTGTGGGCAAAGAGTGTGATGAATGAGCTAACCGAAAGGATGGTGGCCTAGATACCCAAACATCATGGAAGACATAGACAGAATTCCCATATTCGATTCGCCACCGCATCCCCTGCATTAACATATCTCTACCTTCCAGCAAGCTCCTCCAAAGAAAAGATGGTCGGCTCCCCAACCTGACTTTCATAATAGTAGTACCTGGGTGGTACTTCGCATTCAGTACTAGACTCGCAAGGGCGATGGGACAAGTGAGGAATCACCATGACTGCTTAGCCAGCAAGGCTAAATTAAAACACTCCAGTTTAAAGAATCCTAGGCCCCCAAGATTTTTGGCGAGCGACAAAGTGTCCCGATTTCTCTAGTGCACCTTCCGTTTGGCCTCGTGTCCTCCCGAAAAAAAGCCACGAATACATTTCTCAATCTATTGAACTAGGGTGGTAGGGACCTTGAAACACTGCATAATGAACGTAGGTATAGCTTGTAGGCTGGATTTAATCATAACCTCCTTCCCAGCGGGGGAGAGGAGCTTATCCTTCCAACCTGACAATTGTTTCCACACTTTCTCTCGGAGAAAATAAAAAACCTGCCGTTTATTCCTTCCAGTGACAAAGGGCGTGCCCAAGTATTTACCCATACCCGTCCCTATCGGAATCTGAAGAAAGTCCAATATATACTCCTTGTCCTCCTGCAGAATTGCCCTGCTGAAGTATAAACTGGACTTGTGAAAATTTATGGATTGACCGGAGAGCAACCCATACTGATTAAAAAGGCCCATCAGAGTCTCCAATGCTCCATCCATGTATTCAAAAAATAGCATGTTGTCATCGGCAAAAAGCAAGTGTGAAACCTGAACTTGTGCCTGCCTACCAAACGAGATACCCCGAAGCAACCCACCTCGCACCGCCCGATCCAACAAAGCTCTCAACCCCTCAACACATATGATAAAAAGGAACGGGGAGAGAGGATCTCCCTACCGAATCCCTTAAGTTGGGACAATCCATGGACCGGGTCTCCCATTAACAAGAGCCCCGTAAGTAATGACGAAACACACCTTCGCAAAGAAATCAACAAAAGCCCACGGGAAACGCATATGGTGCCCCAAAGATAATTCCATTCAACCCGGTCGAATGCTTTGGCCATGTCAAGTTTGATGGCTACATGATTATGACAACCAGGTGCCCCACCTTCATGGAATGAAATGCCTTAAAAGCAACGGTGGCATTATCTCGTGATCAATCTGCCCAAATAAAAGCGCTTTGGGTACCCAAGATAACATTATTAATAACTCGCTTAAGCTCGTTGACAATGATGCGTGAGAGCAATTTGTACGTCGAATTACATAGTGCAATAGGCCTCAACTCGGCTACCCTGTGGGAGATTCCACCTAGGTACCAATGCAATGTAAGTCTCACACAAAGTGAGCTCGATTCTTGCCCTCGTTGAGGATAGCTAAAATCACCGCAATATCTCGTAACCAATCACATGCCAATATTGTTGGAGAAAAATTACATGCATACCATCTCGGGCGGGAGCCTTTACGCCAGGAGCTTAAGTGTGCGAAGAACCTCCGCCTCCATAAAGGGTTCATTGAGATGATGAATCAATATCCATCAAGGTGGAAAATTCTAGTCCCGTGAAGTCCTGCATTGGCGGCTGCGACAAGGAAAACATATCCGTGAAATACCGAATGACTACCCCTTCAAGGTCTCGCTGCTTAGTCAATGCTACCCCTTCCTCATCAAATAGAAGATCAATAGTGTTTCTGACTCTACGGCTGGTCACTTTATGATGAAAGTAACTAGTGTTTCTATCCATACCCGTCAGCCAGTCACTGCGCCCTCGCTGTTGATGACAGTCAACTTGACTATCATTTACTATGTGATTATGCCCCATTTATACCTTGTTTTATATGTTTTCGGAACATTTGGTTGTATTTTGATGTATTTACACCTTGGTTATCATTTCGAGACCTAGGAAGTAAAGTCCGGGATTCTCGGTCTTTTTCGGTGTATTTACTATACTCTCGGTCACCCTAGTGTCCTGTAGGGGTTACGTGTGGTATTTGTTGTGATTAAGTACAGGTATTAGGTGTTCAAGATGACTAGAAGGCGATATACGAGGGTTGGAACGTGTGCCCGAAGCTTAAACGTTCAAACGGATCAAAACTCGTTGGTACTACAACCATACCTTCCATTGATCTGCATTTTGATCCAACTAAGAGGCATTTTCTGGGCTGGACATCTTCAAGAAAGTTGTAGACAATTTCATTAGCTATCCAAATGAATTTTGAATCACTTGATTTGGAGGTCTACACACAATGTTATAGCCGATTTACTGAAGGTGTGTCAGCTAGGCGTGCGCCTGAGAAATGCTAGGCGCTCGCCTACGGGTTATTTTGGTCCAAAAAGTTTCAACATCCTAGTCCGTGTTTTCAGCATCCTAGGCGTGTGCCTGCACTTTCCTAGGTGCACGCCTAGCGCTCGAGATCATTAAAACACTATAATTACCTCCCACCTTCATAGATATATCCTTCTTGTTCCCCAACTCGCGTTTTCTGCGTTTTTCTTAGCTTAGATTAGGTTTGTAGATAGATTAGCTTAGTTTAGTTGTAGATTGTTGTAATCTGGAGGATCTTGGTGATAGCTTGACGCGTTGTTGACAGGATTTCGTTCAGAAAATCAATTTTCTACTCGGTAATATCAATTTCCTTTCTTGTTCTTGCTTTCGATCTTGATTTTTGTTAACTTTTATTGTTGATCCCGTTTATTTTGCTTATTATAATGAGTAGGTAATCGTTATATAGTCAAGTTATGTGATAGTCTATGGAAATGAATCCTAGCTTGTTCATGTGGTGTTCTTGATGTTTGACTGTTGATTCTCGATGTTACCGTATTTCTAGAACTTATTCTTATCACGTTTGTTAAATTGGCCTTTTGATAATTGTATCACACATATCGTCTTTACATATGTATTTTGTGAGAGGATACGGGAACCGGGGTTGTAGGATAACCCTGTAAAACCAACTGAGTTGTTAGATTCGGTTTCGTGTGTGAGGTTTGTATCGACTTGTCGAGCGTTTCATTGATCGTAGACCGTGTGACGTTAGTTAAATCCGGTCAGTGGACTATTGAACCTGACATAATAGGGTAGATTATTGAAATAATATCTATTCTCAGAGCCAGGAAATGACACCCTATGTGACATCGAGAATGTTTAGGTGAATCAAGGATACCTCGGGACTTAGCTAGGGTTTGTGAGTATTAGATTGGATCATAGCTTGGCTATCTCTTTTATATAGTTTTAAATCTTTCTTTTGTGTATATTTAGTTTGTAGAACCGGTGATCTGACAAATCACTACGTTCAATTATTGTGTTGACATGAACTAGGGACGAGACCGACTTTGGTACTCGACCAGATTCCCTGTGGGATACGACCTTGACTCACCAATTCTAGGCTACAGTTGACCCGGTACACTGCCGGTAAGATTGGACACTTAGAAAAGGCCAATCAAGCTTTCTGGCGCCGTTGCCGGGGAATCCGGTTGATATCTTGTAAGTTAGTTGAGTTCTTAGGATTAGGTCGTTTTTCTTATTTATTTTCTATGTATAGTTGGTTTTTATTTGTTTTTGTTGAAGTGTCACACCACCTACCCGTAGTGGTAGTGACGAGATACCATGATTGTGTTCGTGTTGTTTCCTGTTTGCGGATAATGAATACATACTGCAATTACGGCTCATATCCTTACTCATTCGGATATTACAACTACGGTGCTATGGGTTATCAAACACAACCATTTTATCCGTTCAAACCATACATCGAATCATATGGAAATGAGTGGGGGAATGCCCCAAGTTACTCCGATCAACAACTCGATACTTCTCCACCTCCAGAATCTGAGATAACGGAGCAACGGATGGCACTTGAACAAACAAATTTGAACAACAAGGTGAAGAGCTTCGAGAGGTTCGAAATTGCGTAACTTTCGTTTTCATATGGAGCGAGTTATACTTACCGCTTGTTATCCCTTTGGTGTAAATGAGTCAATTTTTAGGAATTTTGATGCCTTTGACATTGTTTGTGATACATTTAGCCTTTAGTATTGTTTTGTTAAACATATAGTGATTGTATAGATGCAGTTGGTTTGTGTTGTGATCATGTATTGAGAAATGGAATAGTTCTATCATGTTAGCTTCGACTTCACGAATCACCTTGACTAGTGATCGATTATGGTAGTTCTTAATGACCCGGTTACTTAGAACTTATATTAGTAACTTTGAGGCAAAATAGAAAGGTATTCGTTGTTAGGTACGGATGACGGTTTTGGCATTTATTTTGACCCGATCAGAGCCAAAGGCCAACCTAAACGATTAATCCACTGTTACCCCTCTAAGCCTTTTGTAGGGTGGTTAGACTTCCACCCGAACTAGCCTTTCGTGTTACTAACCCGTGAAAATCGATGTCCCTAACTTTATTTCAGTCTACGTACCCTTGACTACCTTGCAATTGAGCTTGTTCGTTCCGCACATTTTTACGATGTTGCGAGGTATTGTTGAGACGTAAGTAATGGTATGGAGTCGTGATTTACGAGTTATTCGAATGAGGTGTGTAGCAATGTGTAAGTTCCAGTTTTGTTCGGAATTTAAGTGTATATAAGGGAAAAAAAAGAACAAAAAAAGAAAAGAAAAGAAACAGGAGTAGTAAATGTACATATTATGAAGTTTGGTATAAGTCCAAAAAGTGGACTAAAGTGTTGTGTAGTATTGTATATTATGAAGTTGGAGTTAGGGTTCGGTTTGAAATCCGAAAATGTAAATAGTTGGAAGGATTGAAGACGAAGTTGATAACCAAGAATCGTGTTTATATTTATCGGTTAAAGCTCTTTTGCACTTTCTTCTTTCTATTTTTATCGTAAATATCCTTTCGTTAGCCCTAGCCTAACATTATAACCCTTCAAGTCCTGCTTGACCGTACTAGACTTTGATTGACCTCGATTAGTGGAGATGTTTACGACGTATAAGCCTATGGTGTAACTTCGGTACATTATACGTCTATAATCTAAACCGGTCGTTGGTGATAAATGTTGATGACGCTATACACACACACATTCTTTTCTCAATGCAAGGTAGAACCTAAATCCTATGCATTTGTGTCAATTACTTTTGTTTTACCATTGCAATGCTTTAGAATAAATGTATGATTTCAATGTTGACTCTGTCTTTATTTTTGAATCGCTCATTTTATGCTCGAGGGCGAGCAAACGCTAAGTAGGGGTTAGTTGATGAGAGTCAACTTGACTATCACTTACTATGTGATTATGCCCCGTTTATACCTCGTTTTATATGTTTTCGGAGATATTTGGTTGTATTTTGATGTATTTACACATTGGTTATCATTTCGAGACCTATGACGTAAAGTCCGGGATTCTCGGTCTTTTTCGGTGTATTTACTATACTCTCGGTCACCCTAGTGTCCCGTAGGGGCTACGTGTGGTATTTGTTGTGATTAAGTACATGTATTAGGTGTTCGAGATGACCGGAAGGCGAGATACGAGGGTTGAACGCAGCCCGAAGCTTAAACGTTCAAACGGGTCAAAACTCGTTGGTACTACAACCATACCTTCCATTGATCTGAATTTTGATCCACCTTAGATGCATTTTATGGGCTGGATATCTTCATGAAAGTTGTATACAATTTCATTAGATTTCCAACGCATTTTGAATCACTTGATTTGGAGGTTTACACACAAAGTTATGGTCGATTTACTGAAGGTGTGTCAGCTAGGAGCGCGCCTACGGGTTATTTTGGTCCAGAAAGTTTCAGTCCGTGTTTTCAGCATCCTAGGCGTGCGCCTGCACTTTCCTAGGCACACGCCTTGCGTTCAGATCTCATTAAAACATTATAATTACCCCCCACCTTTATAGATCTATCCTTCTTGTTTCCCATCTCGTTTTTCTGCGTTTTTCTTAGCTTAGATTAGGTTTGTAGATAGATTAGCTTAGTTTAGTTGTAGATTGTTGTAATCTGGAGGATCTCGGTGATAGCTTGACGCGTTATTGACGGGATTTCGTGTGGAAAATCAATTTCTACTCGGTTGTAATATCCCGATTTTTCTAAAAAGGCATCCTTGTCTTTTCACGAAAAATCTGAATATTTAGTTTTGTTTTAAAGGATTAAAAGAAAAAGGGAAAAGAAAAGGAAAAGGATTAATTGGATTTAATTAATAAGGAATAATTAGATTTAATTGGGATTATAAAAGGAAAACTAATCCTAAATTAACCTAGTTGTTGTTTTACGTAAAATACAAACTGGGAGGCGCAAGTTTTGAGGAAAAAGGGGAGAAGGAGCTTTCAAATCTCTAGGATAATCCATTGATCAAAATCGCAGACATCTCAAGAGAGAAAGGATCACCGCGAAACGAGGATCGTTTTGATATCAACAATCCCTAAATCCGTTAACGTAAGTTTTCCTCATCGTTCTTGTCATTGTGGGTTTGTTCATCATCGTTGTTAAGTTTGCATTTTTCTCGAGTTTAAACATCGTAGTGATTGTCTTTGGATTGATCGTTTATAGGTTTGGAGTTAAAGGTTAAACTTTTGACGGGTTGAAGCTTTGGATCGTTGTACCACGCAAATTAAGGTAACGTGGTGTTCTTATCGTATGACTAAGGTGTCGTAAGGTTGTAGAGCAATTTGTATGTTATTTTCGTTGTTTGAAATCTGTCAATGTTGGAGTTTGTGTTGGATTTGGGTTGGAAATCGCGTGTTGACAGTTGCAGATTTTCTGGGTAAATCCCAGGCAAACGGGCGTTTGGGTGTTCTGGACGGGCGTTTGCGATGGCGGCAGCTCAAACGGGCGTTTGGGTGTTTTGGACGGGCGTTTGAGGGTTCAGTTTAGATACAAGATGTGGCTGATTTTCACGGACGGGCGTTTAGGGGTTTCTGGACGTTCGTTCAAGTCAGACGGGCGTCTACTGGGGGTCAAACGGGCGTTTGACATGTTTATTCCGTTTTTCACTGTTTTTCGTGTCAACTTGGTTTCATGCTTCATAATCAAGTTTTTACTGCTTAACCTTATGTGACAAAGCCTTGAATTAGCTTTTGATGCGTTTAGTTTCGGCGCCATATAAATTCCCTAAAAAGATGAAGTGTGGGACCGTCGAAAGCTTTGGATTTGCCTTGTGCTTCGATAAGCTAGGGTTTATCGATGTCTGTGTATGTGTTAGGGTTGTTAGAGTCTAGTGGTCTTAAGAAGAGGGAGTAGACTGATAGGTGAGCCTTTTATGTGAATCAACTTAGGTGGCTAGTTAAACATCTAATCAAACGTATGTGCTAGATTAATAATCTTAAACATCATGCAATGCTTGGTAAGGCATAGTACAATATCGCGATGTGTTCTCTGACCAGACAAAGTAGACTGTACCCACGCCGGTCAATCGATTGGCTAGATAAAGCGTCTGGTACCACTCTGCCGTCATCACACTATCGGGACTCGAGATATTCCCGGGCTACTAGAGCGTGTCTCTAAGTAGGTTGCGCCCAGTTGTCCTAGTACATCCTATTACTAGGCGTAATGCCCTTTTTATTCATGATGTAACAAACTTGAGCTAAGCTAGATAACTTTGGAACCTCATGTTATGCTATGAACATAACGTGATAGTTAGCTAGGGCTAATAACGGAATGAATTAATAAAAGACGGCGTTGCTTTTATTTCTTTATGAGACCGACGTTATGCGATCTTCTACGCGTTACTAAGTACTTATGTACTTACCCCGTTACTTTTTGTTTGTCTTTCTCTTTCCCCAAAGAAGATGAACAGGTTGCTAATGTTGATGAGTTCTGTGACGAGGACGTGTGAGATGGAGCTCTTGAAGACTCAGTTCTTTAGTTTTGTTTTCTTTCAATAATGTTGTTGATTTAGTTTCAAACAATGTTGTCTTTCTTTGGATTAGTTCCGTTTAAGTTCTTTTGGATTTGAATGTTGGATGGTTTAGTTCTCTTTATTGGATTTAGTTTTCACAGCATTGAAAACCGTGTGTTCGATCTTTTGTTTTCCCGAGTCGTTTTTTCTTCCGCGTCGTTTTAGTTCTGATGTGTGACGTAAGGCTTACATGTATTTTTGAATTTTATTTGATAATATTTGTGCCGAGCGCTCTTTCCGGACAAGGACTCGGTGTCCGGGAACGGGGCGTTACAGTTGGTATCAGAGAGAAGGGTTTTCCTTGCTGTGTAGGACTTGATTTCTTCTTTAAGATAAGTGTTAGAGCTTTAGTAACCCTTCTCTTTTCTTGGTTACAGAATGGTTCTTACTAGAAGAGGAGCTAATACGAATCACACCGTGGCGACTAACACCCAGACGGGTAGCACTGAGGCAGGATTTACCGGGGTTATGATTCCGAGAAGGAGAAGAAGTGGACCAGCTACCCAGGGCCCTACAGTTTCTCAAGTGAACACCCCGTCTGTGAGAAACAAAGATGCGTGGGGTGAATCAAGGACCAAGATTTCGCCGTTAGGGGAATAGTGGAACAAGGGGTCCTTCACGGTTTAACCCTAACATACCGGTTATCACTACTTCAAAGCAGGAGTAACATCGAGAGTGTCTGTGTCTCCAATGACCACAAGTCGGGCGAGATTAGGACTTTCTCATCCACCGTGAGTACTTTCCCAACCTTCTCTCAGTGCAACCTCGGCCAGCGTCTGTGCCACCGGCTAGTGATTTTTAGTCGTCCACATGCATCGGTGTTTTCCTCCACACCATTAAATTTTACACCGCAAACCAACGGTTCTTCCTCCACCACCGCCTAGGTCCGATACTTTACCAGAGCACCTGGCTACACCCTCCACAAATGAGACTTACCCGTGATCGATGTATCCGCAATGCAGACTCACCCCCAACAAAGAGTTCAACAACCTCAACCACGATGATCGTGGATGTTCCACCGGTTCGGCCCGATACAAAGATTATCGATTTGAAATACGATAGGCAAGTGGATTGGTATGATAAGATGAAGAAGCACAGGGTGCCAGAATTCTTTGGCAATGTTGAGCCAGCAGCAGCAGATTTATGGATTCGTGGGTTTGAGAGGACGTGCAGGAATGTGAAAGCTCCAGAATCTGAGTGGGATCACTTAGCAATATCCTTGTTGGCAGGGAATGCAGAAAGTTGGATGGAAGCTTATGAGCAGGTTAATCCGAGGATCACGGATTGGGCAGTGTTCAAAGATCTGTTCTACAAGGAATACTGTTTGAGAAGATTTTGCATCATTTAAACAAAAGAAAATTTATAAACCCTAACTTAGATGCAAAACTAACTCCTAACCGGCCAAACACCGGGTAGTTGATAGTATAGCGAGATAAGTAAGGGGTCGATCCACGAGGAATTGGGTCATTGAAATCTAATTTCATTAACTCTCTCAATTGTTACTACTAATTATTACTAAACCTAAACTAAAGCGGAAAATAAACCGGACAGAGGATTTTTAGTCCAAAGCCAGAAACACATAATTAAGAACAAACAAATAAGAACAACACAGAAGATAAAACAAAGTCTAAAGCTAAGGAAAACATAAAACGACTCTAAACTAAGGAAACATGAAATCAAACAACGTACAAACCATGTAATTTCAATCCTACCTCATCTCATGATTTTAACTCGAATTGTGGTTTCACCTTACGAAGGTATGAATCCTACTTTAAGTAGTAATTCGCGCTTATCAATCTCATCATCTTTCGATCTATAGAGATTAACGATATAAAACAAGGTGTAAGATCTTTCAATCTAATAACCTAGATAATCAACCTATCAACTTTCGTTATGTCAAGGTTAAAAATCACATCTTTTCTATGGTGATCTAGCCTAACAATGATTTTCATCAAGTTAGACCACGATTAGCAACCAATCTCTCGATCTAGTCACACATGGCATGATAATTGCATAGAAAAGATACAAAACGAATCATAAATCATGAAGATAAAACAGGGACTGAATTAATTGCAGAACAAACTCACAGGGTTTGATACAATAGTTTGAGCTCCATGAATCAACAAGCAAAACAAAGGAAAGAAGCCTAATCTAACCCCGGATCACCCGAGCACAAGGCTCGGGTGACCGGCCTTGAAAGCTCCCAGAAAAGACTGCGGCTGCTCTGAGTGTTTTCTGATGTAAAATGTCGAATAATGAATAATTCATGAGGTTTGGGATCCGCTAGTATTTATAGGAAATCGAGGCGAGGCACTCAACGCCGATTCAAAGACTTGAACGCTGGTTCTATATCGAACGCCGATTCCATGCTTCTTCCGAGAGCTCTCGGTATTGATTTCCAAGCCTTGAACACCGCTTGATATTCGGGGACGCACGCTCAACCTTACGAACGCCCGCTTGGAGTCTTCAAACGCCGCTTTAAGTTTGAATCCGATTCTTGCTTCTTTTATTTGATCTTATCTCTAACAACCTATCCTTATCCTCTTGTAACAAACCTTATCTCTTGGATATTCTAGATGATTCATGACTTGTCCTCCTTGATCTTATCCTTTTGCCACTTGTCACATCCAAACTTGAACACTTGTAGGCTCCTAAATAATGATCAAATGATACCAAAATGTAATATAATTCCAAAATGATATAAAATCATCATTTATGCACATAATTCATTACATTTTGGAATTAACCCATTAAAAATATCATTTACTCAATATTTCAATATAAAGCTTGATTTCTATGAAAATCATAAGAATATGGGGAAAATTGATATAAAATATATCGTTAAAAATCGTATAATTTGACCCTGAACAACTCCCCCATACTTAGCTTTTTGCTCGTCCCGAGCAAAACAAAACAAAATCAAGACTCGAGACGTATAAACATTTATGCAAATATAAAACATATTCAAGTCGTTTAGAGGTTCACCCAGGTGTGTGTGTGCATAGCCATAATAAATTTCCACTAAAACCGCACTTGAAATTGATTCAAGCAAAACTAGCTAACATCCCATTTAAATTAGAAATATAAAACGATTATAACATGCACCTCACAAAACATACAAATTCGAAAAACAATAATAGGAGTATTTAAAATATTTCCGAGATACTTAGAGGATAATCCCTACAACATATCTTTCATTTATACTGGGGATAAGATATACGATAACTATGTCTTATATTCAATTCATATCACTTCTCATCTAAGTTGATTTAATTATTTCTCATTTAAACACACATCGTAGAATGAGCTATTGCCCTCATAGTAGAATAGGACATTTCGAGATAATCCCTACCTACTCAAATCATAAGGCGCCTTTTCCTCGATCGTCGTGAGCTTTTGGTCATCATAGTGGTATAGGACATTTCGAGATAAGTAAGGGGTCGATCCACAGGGAATTGGGCTGTTGAATCTAATTTTGTTAATCTTTCCAATTGTTACTACTAGTTATTACTAAAACTAAAATGCAGACAAGTAAACTGACAGAGAGGACTATTAATCCAAAGCCGTGAAACAATAATTGCGAGCCAAAATAAATAAAACTACAACTACGAAAAACAGTAAAACTAACGAACCCATGATAACAACTAAAGCAATATAACATAGAACAAACATGATCCACCATCCCGCAACCCTTAATTCTTCCCTAGATTATCTTATGATGATTTAATTCAAGTTGTGGTTCACCTCTCTTAAGTAATCTTCTATCTCTCGATTTTAAAGATTAACACATCATAAAACGAGGTGCAAGATCTCTCAATCTAACAACCTAGAGATTCAACCTATCAACTTTCGTTATGTCAAGGTTAAAAATCTCATCTTTCCTATGGTGATCTAAGGTTTACACCGACTTTCGTCATACGGTAAACATCAATAGCAATACAACTTTCGTTATCGATTGCATAACACATAATCAAAGGAAAGAAAACAACTTTTAAAATTAAACTCACAAGATCATCCATGGACAAGAAATGGAAGCTGCTGAAAAGTATTACATGACTGCTCCAAGTTCAAAGCTTCGAGAGATCATCATGGTGATCGAACAAGAAAAGGAAAACAAAAGAAGTAAAACCTAATCTAACCGGATCACCCAAGCACAAGGCTTGGGTGATCGGCCTCGGCCAAGAAGGAGCGGCTACTCTGTGTTTTTGGTGTGTGGAAGAAAATCTGATCAATAATGTCTATCCGAATGAATTGGGAGCTGCTGTATTTATAGGGAATTAGTGGCAGAGATCTTGAACGCCAGCCTCCTTATAAACGCCGATTCTGTCTCGTAACGCCGATTTTGGGCATGCAGAGTGAATCCGATGATTCTTTGTCCTTATCTCTTAACACCCCATCCTTATCCATTGTAACAAACCTTATCTCTTGATATTCTAGATGATTCATGACTTGTCCTCCTTGATCTTATCCTTTTGCCACTTGTCAATTCCAAACTTCAACACTTGTGAGCTCCTAATTAATCAATGAATAACACCAAAATGTAATACAATTCCAAATTAATAATAAATCATCAATTAAGCACAAAATTCATTACATTTTGAAATTAACTCATTAAAAATATCATTTGCTCAATATTTAAATATAAATCTCGATTTCTATGAAAAACATAAGAATATGGGGAAAATTGATATAAAATATATCGTTAAAAATCGTATAATTTGACCCTGAACAAATACTTTCCTAGAACAGCACAGAATGCAAAGGCTAATGAGTTTCTGAGTTTGAAACAAGGAAGATACACTACGGTGACTCAGTTCTCCTAGAAATTCCATGAGTTAGGCAGATTCTACCCTGAAATCATGAGGAGTGAAGAGAAGAAGATTGACAAGTTCATGGAAGGATTGTCACATGAAGTGGCAAAGGGCATGCTAGGAGATAGACCCACTAGCATGGCAAGCGTCATGGATAGAGCTTTGATTGCGGAAAGATTTGCCAAGAGAATGCAGGCGGTTGTAGTTGGAGATAAGAGGTCTTTCTCGAATTATCAAGGAAGTAACAGAGGAGCACCGCAGCAAAATGTTAAGAGGACAGGAAATCCGGCCACGAAGAGTTCAACAAGTGGAACGCCATCGGTTACTAAGTGTAACAAGACATATACGGGAGAGTGCATGGCAGGTAGTTTGAGTTGTTTCCACTGTGGGGAAGTGGGACATTAATCGAGAGCGTGTCCTAAGAAGCTCTCTTAAGGTAATTAGGCAGGAGGACGAGGTAACCAACAGGGTAATCGTGCCATGGGTAGCAGACCATTTCGTGTCTTTGCAGCAGATGCAGAACCGGAAGAGTTATATGACCTTGTGGTGACAGGTACTTTTCAGTGTTTGTGTTTATTATAGATATTTAATATGATATAGCGCGCATATGATATTATATATTTGTACTTAAATTGATCCACTTGTTAGGTACCATAATCATAGATAATTTAGCGCTTTCACTCTGCTTGATCTTTGGAGCTTGAGGACTTTTGTTTCCTCTAAGATAGCTAAGAAGTTGAACCCACCTCTTAAGGAATTAGAGAGACCTTTGAGTATAACCACACCTTTGGGCAGAGTTACTAGATGTGCTCAAGTCACACCCAGGTTGATATTAGAGTTGGGACTTACAAGTGCCAGCATGCTTTGACGGTGTTGGACTTCGCGGATTTCGATGTTATCCTGGGTATGGATTGGTTGTCCAAGAATTATGTCTACTTGGATTGTAGAGGTAAGAGGGTGATCTTTAAGGCCCCAGGAAAATCAGCTAAGATGTTTCAGGGTAACGTATACAATCCTAGCAAGGGTCGTCATCCGATTATCTCAGCAGTTAAAGCCCTAAGAGCTTTGAAGAAGAGTTGCTAGGGTTTCGTTGTTTATGCATTAGATAAGGAAAAGCATAGGCCCGAATTAGGAGAGACTCGTGTAGTTAAGGACTTTCCCGAAGTTTTCCCGGAAGATTTGCCTGGACATATGCCTGATAGGGCCATAGAGTATGAGATCGAATTGATTGCAGAAGCATCACCAGTGGCTAAAACACCTTATAGGATGGCACCAGCGGAGTTGAAAGTGTTGAAAACTCAGCTTAAGGAGATGCTAGAGAAAAACATCATCCAACCAAGTACATCACCGTGGGGAGCACCGGTCTTGTTTGTGAAGAAGAAAGATGGGAGAATGCGGTTGTGCATCGACTACAGAGAGTTGAATAAACTGACGATCAAGAATAAGTATCCTTTACCAAGGATTGATGATCTGTTCAGTCAGTTGCAAGGTAAGAAGGTGTTCTCTAAGATTGATCTTAGGTCCGATTATCATCAGTTGAAGATCAAGGTGTCAGATATACCTAAGACAGCCTTCAGTACGAGATATGGACATTATGAGTTTTTGGTCATGCCATTTGGACTCACTAATGCTCCATCAAAGTTCATGGACTTGATGCAAAGAGTTTTCATGCCTTATCTCGATAAGTTTGTGATAGTTTTTATAGACGATATCTTGGTATACTCTAAGGATGAGAAAGAGCATGAAGAACACCTGAGGATAGTTCAACAGAAGGAGAACAAATTGTATGCCAAGTTTTCTAAGTGCGAGTTTTGGTTGGACCAGGTTAGTTTTCTTGGGCATATAATTTCTGGAGAAGGTATTAAGGTGGATCCAGCGAAGATAGAAGCCGCTTCTAAGTGGCCTAGACCGACATCGATGTGAGAGATAAGAAGTTTCTTGGGTTTAGCTGGGTACTACCGGAAGTTTGTAAAGGATTTATCTAAGATAGCTACACCTCTCACGAGGCTCACTCAAATGAACGTCAAGTATGAGTGGACCAACGAATGTGAGGAAGCTTTCCAGACTTTGAAAGAAAAGTTGACCACAGCACATGTGTTAGCATTACCAGAAGTTTTTGATAACTACGATGTATATATAGATGCATCGGGTCAAGGTTTGGGTTGTGTTTTAATGCAATCAGGAAAGGTAATTTCTTATGCATCTAGGAAATTAAAGGTGCATGAGAAGAATTACCCTACACACGACTTGGAGTTGGCAGCAGTGGTATTTGCTCTGAAGCTTTGGAGACACTATTTGTATGGTGTCAAGGCAAGGATCTTCACGGATCATAAGAGTCTTAAGTTCTTCTTTACACAGGAGAATCTGAACATGAGACAAAGAAGATGGTTGTAGTTTGTGAAAGATTACGACTTGGACATTCAATACCATCCGGGTAAAGCGAATGTTGTAGCTGATGCACTTAGCCGGAGAGCGGTTAATGCTATCACTACCTTGCAAGAAGTTGTGGATCAGTTGGATAGGATGTAGATTCAGGTGATTGAAAGGAAGGGTGAAGATCAGAATTTGGCGCCATTGATGGCAAGGTCAGATTTTCTAGATGAGATTTAGGCTAAGCAAGACAAAGACCCTGTGTTGATTAATTTGAAGCGAGTAGCTCGAGAGAAGCCTACAGTGGGTTATCAGTTGGACAAGAGTGGTCATCTTTGGTACGGAGACCGTTTGTGTGTGCCCGATGTGGATGGCCTAAGGGAGAAGGTTATGGATGAAGCTCATAAGATTGCTTTTGCAGTACATCCAGGAGCCATTAAGATGTATAGAGATCTCAAGGAAAGATATTGGGTGCCTGGTATGAAGTTAGGAATCGCAGAGTTTATGGCAAAATGTGATACATGCCAGAGAGTTAAAGCAGAACACAGAAGGCCATGAGGTTTATTGAAACCCTTGGAGGTACCGGAATGGAAATGGGAGAATATCACGATGGATTCCATCACCGGTTTGCCTAAGACGAAGGGCGGTCATGACATGATTTGGGTGATTGTGGATAGACTTACAAAATCAGCCCATTTCTTGCCATGTAAAGTGGACATGCCTATAAAGAAGTTCGCTACGATGTATATCGACAATATAGTGAAGCTTCATGGTGTGCCTTTAAATATTGTATCCGACAGGGATAGTAGATTTATCAGTCGCTTCTGGAAGGGTTTACAGAAATCTTTTGAACGAAGACTGATTTGAGTACAACGTTTCATCCGCAGACGGATGGGCAGTCAGAGAGGACAATTCAGACTCTCGAGGATATGCTAAGAGCTTGTGTTTTGGATGCTGGAGGATCATGGATAGATTACCTCAATTTGGCTAAATTTGCTTACAACAATAGTTACCATGCTAGTTTGGGAATGCCACCTTTTGAGGCCTTGTACGGTAGGAAGTGTAGAACTCCACTTTATTAGGATGAAGTGGGAGAGAAGCACATCACAGGGCCGGAGATGGTTCAACAATCCAAGGAGAAGATCGAGGTGATAAGGAAGAATCTAAAAGCCGCTCAAGATCATCAAAAGAGTTAGGCCGACGTTAGAAGAAGACCGCTAGAGTTTGAGGTCGGGGATAGAGTTTACCTTCGAGCGTCTCCGATGAAGGGTATCAAGAGGTTCGGACAGAAAGGAAAGCTAAGTCCAAGGTATGTAGGACCTTTTGAAGTCATCGAAAGAGTTGGGAAGTTGGCTTATAGACTTTGGTTACCAGAGTCGATGTCTAGGGTCCACAATGTTTTCCATGTATCGATGCTTAGGAAGTGTCTATCTAAAGTGGATGTGGAATCTGAGATTGATCCGGAAGTGTTGCAAGATAATCTTTCGTACGTGGAGAAGCCGATAAAGATTTTGGATAGGAAGGAAAAGATGATAAAGAGGCGAGTGATCCCGTTAGTATTAGTGCAATGGAGCAATCATGCACCGACGGAAGCCACTTGGGAAGTGGAAGCGGACATGTTCAACGAGTTCCCAGAGTTCACTCATCTACCAGGTACGATCTAGTTTTGAGGACGAAACTCCTCTTACGCAGGGAGGAATGTAATATCCCAATTTTTCTAAAAGGGCATCCTTGTCTTTTCACGAAAAATCTGAATATTTAGTTTTGTTTTAAAGGATTAAAAGAAAAAGGGAAAATAAAAGGAAAATGATTAATTGGATTTAATTAATAAGGAATAATTAGATTTAATTGGGATTATAAAAGGAAAACTAATCCTAAATTAACCTAGTTGTTGTTTTACGTAAAATACAAACTGGGAGGCGCAAGTTTTGAGGAAAAATGGGAGAAGGAGCTTTCAAATCTCTAGGCTAATCCGTTGATCAAAATCGCAGACATCTCAAGAGAGAAAGGATCACCGTGAGACGAGGATCGTTTTGATATCAACAATCCCTAAATCCGTTAACGTAAGTTTTCCCTCATCGTTCTTGTCATTAGGGTTTGTTCATCATCGTTGTTATGCTGCGTTTTTCTGAGTTTAAACATCGTAGTGATCGTCTTTGGATTGATCGTTTATAGGATTGGAGTTAAAGGTTAAACTTTTGACGGGTTGAAGCTTTGGATCGTTGTACCATGCAAATTAAGGTAACGTGGTGTTTTTATCGTATGACTAAGGTGTCGTAAGGTTGTAGAGCAATTTGTATGTTATTTTCGTTGTTTGCAATCTGTCAATGTTGGAGTTTGGGTTGGATTTGGGTTGGAAATCACGTGTTGACAGTTGCAGATTTTCAGGGTAAATCCCAGGCAAACGGGCGTTTGGGTGTTCTAGACGGGCGTTTGCGATGGCAGCAGCTCAAACGGGCGTTTGGGTGTTTTGGACGGGCGTTTGAGGGTTCAGTTTAGATACAGGATGTGGCTGATTTTCACGGATGGGCGTTTGGGGGTTTCTGGACGTTCGTTCAAGTCAGACGGGCGTCTACTGGGGGTCAAACGAGCGTTTGACCTGTTTATTCCGTGTTTCACTGTTTTTCGTGTCAGCTTGGTTTTAGGCTTCATAATCATGTTTTTACTGCTTAACCTTATGTGAAAAAGCCTTGAATTAGCTTTTGATGCGTTTAGTTTCGGCACCATATGGATTCCCTAAAAAGATGAAGTGTGGGACCGTCGAAAGCTTTGGATTTGCCTTGTGCTTAGATAAGCTAGGGTTTATCGATGTCTGTGTATGTGTTAGGGTTGTTAGAGTCTAGTGGTCTTAATTAAGAAGAGGGAGTAGACTGATAGGTGAGCCTTTTATGTGAATCAACTTAAGTGGCTAGTTAAACATCTAATCAAACGTATGTGCTAGATTAATAATCTTAAACATCATGCAATGCTTGGTAAGGCATAGTACAATATCGCGATGTGTTCTCTGACCAGACAAAGTAGACTGTACCCACGCCGGTCAATCGATTGGCTAGATAAAGTGTCTGGTACACTCTGCCGGTCATCACACTATCGGGACTCAGATATTCCTGGGGCTACTAGAGCGTGTCTCTAAGTAAGTTGCACCCAGTTGTCCTAGTACATCCTATTACTAGGCGTAGTGCCCTTGTTATTCATAAAGTAACAAACTTGAGCTAAGCTAGATAACTTTGGAACCTCATGTTATGCTATGAACATAATGTGATAGTTAGCTAGGGCTAATAACGGAATGAATTAATAAAAGACGGCGTTGCTTTTATTTCTTTATGAGACCGACGTTATGCGATCTTCTACGCGTTACTAAGTACTTATGTACTTACCCCGTTACTTTTTGTTTGTCTTTCTCTTTCCCCAAAGAAGATGAATAGGTTGCTAATGTTGATGAGTTCTGTGACGAGGACGTGTGAGATGGAGCTCTTGAAGACTCAGTTCTTTAGTTTTGTTTTCTTTCAATAATGTTGTTGATTTAGTTTCAAACAATGTTGTCTTTCTTTGGATTAGTTCCGTTTAAGTTCTTTTGGATTTGAATGTTGGATGGTTTAGTTCTCTTTATTGGATTTAGTTTTCACAGCATTGAAAACCGTGTGGTTGATCTTTTGTTTTCCCGAGTCATTTTATCTTCCGCGTCGTTTTAGTTTTGATGTGTGACGTAAGGCTTACATGTATTATTGAATTTTATTTGATAATATTTGTGCCGAGCGCTCTTTCCGGATATGGACTCGGTGTCCGGGAACGGGGCGTTACATCGGTAATATCAATTTCCTTTCTTGTTCTTGCTTTCGATCTTGATTTTTGTTAACTTTTATTGTTGATCCTGTTTATTTTGCTTATTATATTGAGTAGGTAATCGTTATATAGTCAAGTTATGTGATAGCCTATGGAAACTAATCCTAGCTTATTCATGTGGTGTTCTTGATGTTTGACTGTTGATTCTCGATGTTACCGTAAGTCTAGAACTTATTCTTATCACGTTTGTTAAATTGGCCATTTGATAATCGTATCACACGTATCATCTTTACATGTGTATTTTGCGAGAGGATATGGGAACCGGGGTTCTAGGATCACCCTGTAAAACCGACTGAGTTGTTTAGATTCGGTTTCGTGTGTGATGTTTGTATCAACTTGTCGAGCGTTTCATTGATCGTAGACCGTGTGAGGTCAGTTAAATCTGGTCAGCGGACTGTTGAACCTGACATAGGAGGGTAGATTATTGAAATAATATCTATTCTCAGAGCCAGGAAACGACACCCTATGTGACATCGAGAACGTTTAGGTGAATCAAGGATACCTCGGGACTTAGCTAGGTTTTGTGAGTATTAGATTGGATCATAGCTCGGCTATCTCTTTTATATAGTTTTAAATCTTTCTTTTGTGTATATTTAGTTTGTAGAACCGGTGATCTGACAAATCACCACGTTCAATTATTGTGTTGACCTGAACTAGGGACGAGACCGACTTTGGTACTCGACCAGATTCCCTGTGGGATACGACCTTGACTCACCAATTCTAGGCTACAGTTGACCCGGTACGCTGCCGGTAAAATTGGTCACTTAGAAAAGGCCGATCAACTGTCTCCAATAGTCTTCATCCAATGTATATAGGTGGTTTAACTCCTTCAAGCGGTCTCTCTCAGCCTCTATAGTGTAGTCTAGTGCCTCACGAAACAAACGAAGCTCTTCCTCTTTAGCCGTAATACTCTTAGAAATATTACCATGCTTCTGGAGACTCCAACTCTTAAGGTCTCATCCCAGGCCCAAAATAAGCCGAGATAAAGAATCAGGATCCACCGTCACAAAAGCATGCCACCCCCTACATTTTTTCCTCAAACTCATCATCCCTAATCCAGAAGGGTCATAGCGAGGGACAGAATACCACTTGACTTTACCCCGACGAAAAGGATTACTCTCAGAGAGCAAGATCGGTGCATTATCTGAACGTGAACAGGACAAGTGGTACACGTGATGGTTCGGATATAGGGTCTGCCACTCAATGTTGCTCACACCCCTGTCCAGACGAACCCAAGTTGGTTGTGTCTCTCGCCTATTACACAAAGTGAAAGGAGCTCAAAAATAACCAAGGTCAGACAAGCCACAATCTGTCAAGGCACCCTGAAAGGCAACCATCTGAGAAATAGGCCGAAAACGCGGCCCTTTTTGTTCGGACTGCCGGAGTATCTCATTGAAATCACCCGCCACTATCTAAGGCAACTGATGAGAAGCATGCAACCGGCGAAGCAATGTCCAAGAGTGAATTCGTTCATCAACCATAGGATTTCCATAAAAACCTGCAAACCTCCACACCATACCAACCGCATTTGTCACAAGGGCATCAATGTGCCCATGACCATAAGTAGAAATCTTAAGATTAATATTTGACTGCCAAAGCAAAGCCAGACCCCCACTAGCCCCCAAACTACCAACTACAAGAGCATTAAGGAAACCCAAAGCACAACGGACAATTTCAAATCTATTTCTAAAGAGTTTGGTTTCAGACAAAAAAACTAAAGATGGAGAAAAAGAAAGTACAAGAGCCTTAAGAGCTTTCACTGCACGGGGTTGACCCAAGCCCCGACAGTTCCAACATAAGATATTCATGGCGCCGGGTGGGCCTGCTCCTTGAAAGAATCCACTAATGGAAAAGGTAGAAAAGTACAGTTGTTCTTAGTTTCGATCTCCCCATCCACACTAGTTTGCGCTTTTCGTGTCTTTTCTATCGGGAGGACAATCCCCGTGGCAACAACACTACCCCTGACACGTTCCAGCTGTTTATAAGTAGAGACCGGCACATGAGATCTGTGGTCCCCAAACAAAAGGGGTATATCCATTCCTGGAGAAAGTACAAAAGTGGTGGCCATATTGAAAGCCCCAGCCGGTACACCTTCTTCCCCACCTTGAACCTGCGTAATATCCATAGGGGCCAAACCCACCGGCACCGAAACTTTTTGAATGTCCCTCATCGGTTCAATTGACAACTCTGTCCCAGTCCGCTGCTCTTCCATCTTCATCAACGGGTCAGGATGCTCTAAAGGTGGAACAACAGCATGACCGGACCAAGTACCAACTGTTAGGTGTAGTGCCCGAAAGACAATTTCTGTAATTGTTTTTGACAGGATTTATAATTCATCTTAATATTTGCATTTATGCTTATATTATACACTGTTGAAAACCCTAAGTATATCGGTATGTAATCACATAAATCAATGTATGGCATACACCCGAGGATTGAGTTAGTGATGATATGCTTAAAACTAGTTAGTCCGTGGTGAATTTAATCAGAGTATGGGTCTCATGATTAATATACCAATAATGCACCCAGAACACTTAACGGTGTGACCGTCTTATCCGGACTGTCGGTATAGGGTACCTAGTGGGGCATTTATATATGATGTCTATCATATAGGACTGGACCGATTTGATTTGAATTCTCGATATAATTCCGTGATCGAGAAATCTTATCGAATCACAAGATGATCATAGATGGATTAATCTCAATCCTGATGTGATCACAGTCTACTGCTTGGTTCAAAGTAGGGTTTGATGTGTTAGTTAAGGATCACTTGGATACATGTGATCCGAACACTTCTCGTTGGCTCTATTCTCGAATGAGTGAGTAGTCTGTGACTTCACAGATATGGAATCCATTCCTTCCTGCGGGAAGTAGACGAGGCATTCCTCTTATTTGTTAATCCTAGAAACTGATCGATGGGCCCAGTTCATATTATATTAGTTATGATCTAATTGATCACTAGGGGGTTAATGGTAAATAAGGATAAGATGTTTTGAGAAGGGTTTACGGAAATATCCCGAATCAAAACGAACAGTCTATGGAGGATTTATCCGTATGTAATGATTATATCAATGGACGCTTTTACTCAATGATTAGAGTGTAAGTATATATCTATAATCGATAGAGTTCAGTTTCAGGTTTATGGTGGCGTAATCCCGGAATTAATAGATTGAATAAGAATTGTTCTATTCGATGAATAATTTTATTTACTTTATTGTAGCTATTGATTATAGGTGTATGGTCCCCGATGTGGCTCCTAACATGCATATGTTTCTTGACGTTGGGTCTCAATGATAATTAAGTAGTTGGACTAATTAATTGATGTGCGAATAATTATTTAGTGGGTTAAATAATTAAATACATGGAAAAGACATTTTTCGTGGACTCGGCCCATTATGTGAAATTTCGTGTGCTAGCCTTATTTGACTAGGGCATGGCGTGTTGTGACATGTTGTAATTAGAGAGAAATTAGTTTTCTTGGATAATTACATGTCATGTGATAAATTGTTTATTTGTTAAATAATTAATCGGGAGGTATTAGATATCATTTATTATATGTATCTAAATTAGTTTTAGAATATATTAGATTTATCTTATATTTAATAAAGGATTATTATGATTGATTATTTAATCAATTATTAAATCCTTGGAGGACAAGAATTTCTCTCCTATATAAAGACTAAAGAGGGTTCTGCTAAGCCTTTTATAACATACTATACACGCATACATACACACAAAATAAGCTTGGAATTTTCGGCCAAGCTTAGGGTTTAGAGTTGGGAAAATCTTCGGGATTTTCCGGGTAGCATATCAAGGAGGTCAAGCATCAAGCATCAACATCCACCGGTTGTTGCTTGGAGATACACATCGGAAGATCGTGGCATCTCAACTATTCGGATCTCGGCTTCTCAATCTTGTAGTTCATCCTCTTTTGATTGGTAAGTAGATCTAACATTCTTGTAGGTAGATCTGAAATTATGTGCTTTAATATTATATTTATCGTGATCCTTGTTATTCTGCTGCGTAATCGGGCGGAACTAGATCCGTCCGGCGATATTACATCCAACAAGTGGTAGCAAAGCCTCCGATCTATAAAGTAAAGTATATAATTGATAGATTTAGGAGTGGTTTGCATGTTTAGATTGCATTGTTTTTCGTTTTTTAAAATAAATTCGAAAATTTTCATGATGATGAATGCTTTGATATGTTGTGGTGAAGAGATGGATTGGGGTTGGTACTGTTTACCCGTTAGATCTATTGTAAACTCATATAAATTCGTTTATATGAGTATAGGAAATTATGTAATTTATATGTTGTTGTAATTTTAGTTTCATAGAAGTAGATCTGTTTTGTTCCTGTTCGTTTTTTTTATTCCTGGAGATTGAGCCGTTGAAACGACAATCCCTCCGGTCAGAATGAAGAATAAAAGTTGAAGAACAAGCCCTAAAAATTTAGTGTCGATCGGAATCCATCTCGACGTCAAATCGTTGCAAAAATGTTGCTACTGTGTCTTAAAAACACAGCAGCCCCAGCTGTTAGTTCATCGAATTTCTGGAAGAGATTGGACCGTTAAAACGAAGATCTGACCGTTCATATTGACTACCATTGAGTTGCAAACAATCCCTAAAAATTTCAGGACGATCGGGTTTTGTCTCAATTTCCGATCGGCTCCGGAAAGACACTGCTGCGCAGCAGTCATTAACAGTTGCAGTAGTTGGATCGGCGGTTTGATGGGATCAATTGGGCCGTGAAAACTCAGATCCAACCGTCCATATTGAAGTAGGAGGAGTGAAGAACTGGTCCATAAAATTTCGTGACGATCAAAGTTCGTTTGAATGTCCGATCATCGATAAAACGGATCAGCAGCAGTTTTTGAAAATAGTAAACCCTAGTTAGGGTTTGTTTATTTTTCTGTTTAATAGGTTAGATACGGGGGTACCAACGATCCATCTCGGTGTTTTATTTTCCGCACTAGTATGTATGTGTAGAACCGGAAAATTTCCATGACATGCATCATATCATGAATTCCATTCCATATGCATACATGTAGCTATTTAATTCTGGATAATTAATTAGGCATGTATTCAACTCGATTAATTAGTTTAAGTTTTAATTAATTGTTGTGGAAATTAATTATTAGAAACTAATTAAAGAACCGAGGAATCGGGTTTTGTCAATCGTTAAGTTTTCGGTGATGGATTCTCGGTGAATCCCACCCTAAACCGGAACGATATTGCGGGTTTGTTCCGTAGTGTCTACGGGAAAGTTTGACAATTTAAGTAATCGGAAAATCATGACACATGCGTTCGGAAATGGTATAACCATGGATGGGTAAGTTCAACTGAGCTACGGCTCGATTGACTCACCCTCCACGTGTGACGTTTGCACGGGGGTTCGGCAAGACTTAGCATATCCGACAAGCCTTTACGGCTAAACGGGGCTTCTCTTAGCTGGATCCGACCAACAGTCACATACGTTCCAACGAATAAGACGGGTAGGATTGCCTACATCACCGACACCATTCGGGTACATGATTTGTTGTTTCTTAAAATATTGTCAAGTCCAAAACCGCAATCAATAAACCCACCACTTTTTCAAAATATTGAGTGGGAGCGGGGAAGGCGACAGCCGACCCCACGGCCTCTACTACAGATGCAAGCAAGTGAGAGAATGGTGACGCCTCATGCCGCTTTGATTTCGGCCCCCTTCGGATGGTGTTCACCGCTATCGAAATTCAAGGCTTGGTCTCCGAAATGATAGGATCTTGAGGACTCTCCGGTCATCGACACGCCTACGTAGGCATACTCGGGCGTGCCTTAAAGGTCTCGATATAGTATGTCACACTCATCGGATATATTTTAGGAAATATCTTGGTTTGAAAAAAAGGAAGGCAATCGACGATTAAAGTATGGGATGTACGATTCCCATGAGATGTTTGATTCTCAAAGTTTAATCATCGAGAGAGATTGTCTCGCTTTAACCATCTTACGTCTTGATACCGACCCACAGGCGGCGATGCGATGTGAGTTAAATCCTTGGAATGGTAGGATAGACTTTTACAGCTTTATAATTCCTAAAATTTATCTAGTTGTGTATGTATGAATTTTTTCTGTCAATTTTGTTTACAACTATCATCTCTAGGCTACTAAAATGCTAGTGTAATGACTTCGTTAAAAGTGGTAAGTAACAAGAACGTTGAACTCATCGAAGAATGCAATTAATTTTCGGAAGAGATATTCCTCTTGAGCCTTTAAATCTTATGTGACATAGTATAGGTATGTCACTGCTGTCACTCGTGTTGAACGAGAGACGCACTTAGTTCAAAGATGCTGTAGGACTATATAAAATTCTATTAGTGAATTTTAATTGTGTGAGTAATCACACAAGAAATTTCTAATTGAAAAATTGGAAAATCATAAATAAAGTGTTTCTAGTTAGACGGTATTTGAAACCGATAAACTTGTGGGAGCTTTATTCTTATGATATGTTGTTTTTCTGAATCATTAGAAATGTGTAAGAGACTGCACAAGAGTTTTTCCATTCCTGGAAAAATATGAACAAAGCATTACTAGTTAGACGGTATTTGGAACCAATAAACTAGTGGGAGCTTAGTTCTGGTGATTTTCTAATCTTTGAAAAATCAAAATTAAAGCATTGCTAGTTAGACGGTATTTGGAACCGATAAACTAGTAGGAGCTTTAACCTTATGATTTGTTGATTAATTAGAAAAATCAAATAGTCCAAACGAGTAACACTATCATTAGACATCCCACAGTTCACGAGTAGTGTCTACTCAAATGAACTGCTAGTTCAAGACTGTTTCCATACAAGGAAAGAACGTCTATACGTGTTAGTCATCTAAACTAAGTAGTTTTAAGGCTAAACCGGAATATTAATAAATAGAAATCAGAGGATAAGGAAGGTGATTTCGGATCACTGACCAATGCATCTTTAACGATTTCCTCGAAAACTAAGTTCTTTGGAAGAACAAGGTAGCTATACATTAAACGATAAATAGAGTAGAAAACGGGCAGTTATTTCAGCTAGAATATTGGGAGTGATATAAGGAAATGAATTTTGGATTCAATCCTTGAATATCACAGAAAATTTATTTTTTGTTTTCAGATTCGTTGGAACAGATGGATTCACTTTCAATTCGATAATTTGTTTGTCTTATAGAAAGTGAATATGACATTTGTAGCACGAATCCAAAACTTTGACTTTTGTTTGATAAAGTCAGAAATACTAAGAAATGCTGAAAATATATATGTAACACATCTTAAACTATTAAAGGCAAAAGGTTTCCATATTTAGATAAACACTCCTTCATACTCTATTAATTAGTGCATATTTCCTAAAGACAAGATCTGAAGACTGGCTTAGGGTGATTCATATCTCCCAGTCAAGGAACACTGTCTCAAAAGGAACAATGACTAAGCTTCCTTTCAATCGGGAAAAGGGTAATAGATTTAAAGAAGTAACATAGCTTGTTCATAATGACCTTTGGGGTCTTGTGAAAGATACAAGTTAGAAGGAGCTTCTGAGTAGTGACATCTCGTCAGACACTACTCGAAACACCAGTAAGATTATCTAAAATATTTGGAGGTATCTATGATTTCACCAGAGATAGAGTATTCCGTGCTCAGTAATAGGCCATAGCATAGTCTTGGGACTGATGCTCGGCCTGCCTCCCAGTGGAATTTATCCACTGAGGGATAACACCATAAATTTGCCTCATATAGTTATTAATGTGCTACAATACACTGCTTAACTCATTTAAGATATTGGTTGCGAAATAACGGTTTACACTATCATGTAAAACCGAGAAGACTACCTAGAAGATGCTTACAAATTTATGGATAAGGAGTGAATTCGGTTCACCCCACTTCCGTCAATATAGGCATTAAGCACTTAGTGCTTGAAGGTAGGACTGGAAATTTTGCGTACACGTGCAGATGATGACTGTTCGTGCAATATATTATACGTTGAGTAAAGGTTGGTTATAAGATTCTTAAGATCAGAAAGTGACGGTTATACTGTCAAAACCCATTCTGAAAGGGTCTATGAATAACAACCTTGGACTTTGGAGTATTGTTACTCAAGGTAGTTACTAACTGATTAGATCAGACCACGTCCAACATTGGTTGTTGGTGATAACACTGATAATTACTACTAGATTAGAATATCGATCCACCAAGAACGCAATGGGAGTATGGTTTAACCATTACCTATTGTGGTTTTCTGAAGACTTTGCAGTTTACAGAGGTGATTGATAACCTATGGTTCCTTGCGGGCTGTATAGGATTCTGATCAATAGAGATTGGTTTAAAAGCCATAACCCTGTGAATGGAGTTTTTGTACTCCAGTTCTGTTCACACTCAAGTAGAACCACCTGAGTGTCTCAAGCCCAGTGGGAGTAATTGGATCTACATAATAAGAGTCGAATGAATAGAAAGTTTAACTTTCGATACAAAGCTGAGTGGTCTAGGGGTGATTCCCTAACAAGTAGAGAGTTAACCAGACCGTGAACTCTCTCACCACTCGGTCTTGTTTGATTCCGTTAGATAGCAGAAAATAAGGGTGATTCCCTAAGACTTTCTTGCCGAACAAACGGAATCTGAATTCATTCGGAACAGAAGTGTTTTAGCTAAGAATAAATGCATGATTTCGTTAGAAAGCAGGAAATAGGGGTAACTCCCTGAGACTTTCTTGCCAATCAAATGGAATATGAATTGATTCAGGAACCAAGGCTTATAAACTCTAAGGATCAACGCAAACCTCTAGGTCATTTAAAAGTCACATATTTCAAGTATGTGGACTTGACCAGAATATTGATAAGTCTTTCATAGACTGGATGTCAGTATTGGTAAAGTAGTATATACATTAGTGTTCATGAATGGTAACACTGAAACAGTTGGAAACAACTTGGGTGTGTTATCTGAAGTCAGAAACTGACATGCCAAGATTCTCTTTATGAAAGAATCGGATTACATTCTAAAGGATTTGATTCGGTCAAATTCCTGAGAATATGTGACTGGCAATCCCATCTATCCTAATGGTTAAGATGATTTTGCATATCTGTATGCAACATTCAACGAAGTAGTCCTACCCTACCTCTCACGGAATGCTTCCCTAAACCTGAGGATGAATAGAAAATGGGATAGACTCTCTTTTGATAAGAGAGAGTCAGGTAATTACAAGTTAATCGAATCTTGGATTCGAGTATTAAATAGCAAGTTTAGTACGTCCTCAAGTATCTTTGGAGAACGAGGAATAATATGCTAGTATATTCGGGTGCGAGCGTGAATATAAATGATTACACTGATTCTGACTTTAAGTCAGATTAAGGAGGATCGTTAAGTCGATCTCGGGTTCAGTGTTTACTCGTGTGATTCTAATTTTAAGTCAGATTGAGGATTTCCTTATATATCTGGGAGTAATTCCAGATCTGGTAAGCCGATACCACTTCATTGTGAAAATAGTGGGGTGGTAGCTGATAAGGATCTTCGCAGTCATTAGAGGTAAAATAAAAGCATATTGGGAGACTGCCACCTGATTGGATGGACCGGCGACGTTTCGATCCTAAAGATCGTCTCGAGCTGACAACCTAACGGATCAGTATACTAAGTCGCGTGGCATTTAGATGTTACATACTCACCGAGTCACTGACCGACCCTGCGGCGGCACACTCGGAGTGTATTTTGACATCTAAATGGTTTGATGCACTTGGCTGGTACAGAATTGAGGGATATATCTCATTTGCTTTTAGAGCAAGTGGGAGAATGTGTGTATAAGGGGTATGCTCTAAACAATTAATCACTTGCCTTTCGTGCAAGTGGGAGATTGTTAGGTGTAGTGCCCGAAAGACAATTTCTGTAATTGTTTTTGACAGGATTTATAATTCATCTTAATATTTGCATTTATGCTTATATTATACACTGCTGAAAAGCCTAAGTATATCGGTATGTAATCACATAAATCAGTGTATGGCATACACACAAGGATTGAGTTAGTGATGATACGCTTAAAACTAGTAACTCCGTGGTGAATTTAATCAGAGTATGGGTCTCATGATTAATATACCAATAATGCGCCCAGAACACTTAACGGTGTGACCGTCTTATCCGGACCGTCGGTATAGGGTACCTAGTGGGGCATTTATATATGATGTCTATCATATAGGACTGGACCAATTTGATTTGAATTCTCGATATAATTCTGTGATCGAGAAATCTTATCGAATCACAAGATGATCATATATGGATTAATTTCAATCCTGATGTGATCACAGTCTACTGCTTGGTTCAAAGTAGGGTTTGATGTGTTAGTTAAGGATCACTCGGATACATGTGATCTGAACACTTCTTGTTGGCTCTATTCTGTAATGAGTGAGTAGTCTGTGACTTCACAGATATGAAATCCATTCCTTCCTGCAGGAAGTAGACAGACAGTTCCCTTATTTGTTAATCCTAGAAACTGATCGATGGGCCCAGTTCATATTATATTAGTTATGAACTAATTGATCACTAGGGGGTTAATGGTAAATAAGGATAAGATGTTTTGAGAAGGGTTTACGGAAATACCCCGAATCAAAACGAACAGTCTATGGAGGATTTATCCGTATGTAATGATTATATCAATGGACGCTTTTACTCAATGATTAAAGTGTAAGTATATATCTATAATATATAGAGTTCAGTTTCGGGTTTATGGTGACGTAATCCCGATATTAATAGATTGAATAAGAGTTGTTATGTTCGATGAATAATTTTATTTAATTTATTGTAGCTACTGGTTATAGGTTCCTGGTCCCCGATGTGGCTCCTAACATGCATATGTTTCTTGACGTTGGGTCTCAATGATAATTAAGTAGTTGGACTATTTAATTGATGTGCGAATAATTATTTAGTGGGTTAAATAATTAAATACATGGAAAAGACATTTTTCGTGGACTCGGCCCATTATGTGAAATTTCGTGTGCTAGCCTTATTTGACTAGGGCATGGCGTGTTGTGACATGTTGTAATTAGAGAGAAATTAGTTTTCTTGGATAATTACATGTCATGTGATTAATTGTTTATTTGTTAAATAATTAATCGGGAGATATTAGATATTATCTATTATATGTATCTAAATTAGTTTTAGAATATATTAGATTTATCTTATATTTAATAAAGGATTATTATGATTGATTATTTAATTAATTATTAGGGGGAGGGGCCACAAGGGCAAAAAAAATTAATAAATGGGTCTGGAAGGAAAAAAAAGTAACATTTTCATGATTGTAAAGGACCAAAACCACAATTGTTACTTTAAAATTGTTACTTCACGTGTTAATATTACTTTGTGTTTCACAATTGTTAGTTCATATTTACTTTATTCCATATTTGTTACTTCATATTTGTTACTTCATAATTGTTACTTTTGTCCTGATTAAATTACAGTGTCCTTCTATCCCGATTTTTTGATAATTTTGTCCTTCTGGACAAAAATCTATAAATATTAAATTCTTGGAGGACAATGATTTCTCTCATAGATAAAGAGAGTTCTCCTAAGCCTTTTATAACATACTATACACACATACATACACACAAAATAAGCTTGGAATTTTCGGCCAAGCTCAGGGTTTAGAGTTGGGAAAATCTTCGGGATCTTCCGGGTAGCATATAAAGGAGGTCAAGCATCAAGGATCAACATCCACCGGTTGTTGCTTGGAGATACATATCGGAAGATCGTGGCATCTCAACTATTCGGATCTCGGCTTCTCAATCTTGTAGTTCATCCTCTTTTGATTGGTAAGTAGATCTAACCTTCTTGTAGGTAGATCTTAAATTATGTGCTTTAATATTATATTGATCGTGATCCTTGTTATTCCTCTGCGTAATCGGGCGGATCTAGATCCGTCCGGCGATATTACATCTAACACCAACTCCATCTCCCCTTTCAACAGCCCGTTCCGGTGGCTCCACCTGC
This sequence comes from Gentiana macrophylla, assembly GCA_026214975.1. Classification (NCBI taxonomy): domain Eukaryota; kingdom Viridiplantae; phylum Streptophyta; class Magnoliopsida; order Gentianales; family Gentianaceae; genus Gentiana; species Gentiana macrophylla. The sequence continues at coordinate 34,393,003 of CM047812.1, forward strand.
TCCAAGAGCGCAAGTTGCAGGCCGGCTTGCTCCTCTTCTAACCCGACGTGTTCTATCAGACGAGTCCCTACCATGGCATTGAGCCAAGTTCCATATGGCCTGCGCTTTTGCTGTTCAACCGTGGGTTCTCCCCTCAATTTTGTACAATAGCGGACGGTGTGGTCAAGATGGCCACAATTAATCCTATCTCAGGAAAACCACCCAACTATTCTATCTCGGAATAATTGAAAGAAACTCCAATCTCTGAAAAGTTTCTTGATTATAAACTAGGGTTTAATCTCCAAAATAATCTGCATAATACGTTCATGTTTGACAACTATAAATAGCAAAATAGAAACCTAATTCCTAAGGAAATAAGGCGCCACTTTATCAGCCTTGAGCCTGAATATTAACTTCCTAATTAAATAAAAAGCCTAATTAAAAATAGCATAATTAAAAGTCAATAAAATATTCAGCAAATATGATGCATAAAACGCCCCATGCTTGGGCCTTTTTGCACATTAAGCCCAATCAGCAATGAATAGGCTCAGAGTAGTTGGATCATCAATCCTCGATGCCTCATTCTCCTTTCCAACATCTTGGACCAGCTTTGCATAAGCTTCTCGAGCCTTCTTCTCTTGAAAACGTGTAATAGGTCCATCTCGAACAATAATAGGATCCTTGGGATTGTGAATGCGTGACTGATCATCTTGGAGTGCATCATTCCCTCCCTGTTCGGAAGGATCTGGCCTCAGATCATAATGAGGATCATCAAACGCTGACAAGTCCTTAACGTTGATAGTTGAAGACATAGACCAGTCCGGTGGCAAATCTATGACATAGGCGTTGTCAATCACCTTTCGTAGCACTTGAAATGGTCCATCACTTCGGTAATTCAGCTTGCTCTTGCGTTGATGTGAAAAACGCTCCTTGCGTAGGTATAGCCATACCCAATCTCCCGGTTTGAAGATCATTTCTTTGTGCCCTTTATTAGCCTGCTATAGATACCGCTCCGTAGCTTTTTCAACCTCCAAACGAGCTTTTGTGTGTAATTCACGAACAAGTGCAGCCTTGTCTTCCGCATCTAAGCTCACGTGTGCGCCCGTAGGAAGAGGAACAAACTCGAAAGGAGCAGAGGGTCAAAATCCATAAACAACTTCAAACGGTGTAGCCTTAGTAGCTGAGTGAGGAGCACGATTATAAGCAAATTCAACAAATGGAAGACACGTTTCCCATGTCCTAAGGTTCTTACCCACCACGATTCTAAGTAACTCCACCCAAAGTGCGGTTGGTAACCTCTGTTTTGACCATCGGTTTGTGGGTGAAAAGAAGTGGAATATAACAAGGATGTACCTAGTTTCTTCCATAACACTCTCCAAAAGTGGCTAATAAATTTGGTATCTCGTTCACTAACTATGGATCTAAGCACACCATGCAAATGTACTATTTCCTTAAAGAACAAGTCAGCAATAGCAGAAGCATCATTAGTCTTATTACATGCAATGAAATGTGCCATCTTAGACATTCTATCACAACCACAAAAATTGAATCATGACCATTCCTAGTTCGTGGAAAACCTAAGACAAAGTCCATGGAAAGATCAGTCCAAGGTGAAGTGGGAATAGGAAGTGGTGTGTATAACCTATGTGGTTGTGACCTAGCCTTAGCATGCTTGCAAACTAAACACGAAGAACAATATTTAACCACATCAGATTTCATCTTCAGGCCAATAAAAATGTTGCTTAAGCATGTCTAAGGTCTTATCTACCCCAAAATGTCCCATCAAACCTCCCCCATGAGTTTCCTTAACAAACAACTCAAGCATAGAACAACGAGGTACACATAACTTAGCATTCTTGTAAAGGAATCCATCGAAAATAGAATATTCAGGTTGATCACGAGAGGGACACGCAGCAAATATTTTCCCAAATCAACGTCATGTTCATACATATGCTTAATAGATTCAAATCCTAACAACTTGGTTTGCATAGAAGTGATAAAGGAATAACGCCTAGACAAGGCATCAGCAACTATGTTATCCTTACCCTTCTTATACTTAATCACAAAAGGAGATGACTCTATAAACTCAACCCATCGTATATGATGCTTATTCAGTTTCCCTTGCCCTTTTAAGTACTTGATAGACTCGTGATAAGTGTGGATGGTGAATTCACATGGCCTTAGATAATGCTGCCATGTTTGTAAACACCTAACCAATGCATATAACTCTTTATCGTAGGTGGAATAATTAAGTGCAGCCCCTTTTAACTTTTTGCTAAAATACGCAACATGCCTACTTTCTTGGATTAAAACACCACCAATCCCTTTTGATGCATCACATTCAAGTTGGAACATCTTATTAAAATCAGGTAATGCAAGTATACGTGCAGAAACAAGCATAGACTTAAGAGTTTCAAAAGCTTCCCTGTGACGTTGTTCCCACACAAATGGTGCATTCTTTTTGACGAGCTCATTGAGGGGAGCTGCAATGGAGCTGAATCCCTTCACAAAACGTCTATAGAAGCTTGCAAGGCCATGGAAACTACGTACTTGTGCAGCCGTGGAAGGTTCATGCCACTCTTGTATCGCCTTGATCTTTTCTTGGTCCACTTCCACACCTTTAGCACTAATAACAAAGCCAAGAAAGACAACACTCTCCAAACAAAAATTACACTTTTTGAGATTAGCATATAATTCGTGTTCTCTAAGTGTATGCAAAACAGCTTTCAAATGTTCAACATGATCATCAAATGTAGTGCTATAAATAAGTATATCATCGAAGTACACAACTACAAAGTGATTTATAAATTCCCTAAGGACCTCATTCATAAGTCTCATAAATGTGGAAGGTGCATTAGTTAAAGCATTACAAGCCACTCATATAAGCCAAAAGTGGTTTTAAAAGTCAAGTTCCACTCATCACCCTCCTGAATCGTGCTTGATAGTAGCCACTCTTCAAATCAATTTTAGTAAAGAAAGCGACTACCATGTAAATTATCAAGCATATCATCTAGTCTAGGGATAGGGTATCGATACTTTACCGTTATTTGGTTGATTGCGCGACAATCAGTGCACATCGCCATTCTCCCGTCTTCTTGGGGACCACAATGACTGAATCGCATAAGGGCTCATGGACTCGCGAATCTTTCCTCGCTCCAACAGCTCCTCAACTTGCTTTTGTATCTCCATGATCTCCGTGGGGTTGGCTCTATAGGCTGGCGGTTTGGTAGCACGGAACCGGGTACAAAGTCGATTTGATGCTCCACTCCTCTTATTGGTGGCGACCCTTGGGTTCCTCCTCCGGAAAGACATCCTTGAATTCTGCCAAAAGCAGAATAAATCGCACTAGGAGAGAATTGGTTAAATCGGATATAGAAAGTAAACAAGGGGTAGGGGAGTCAAAAATTTTAAGTACAAGAATATAAATTGGATTTCCAATTTCTACGGCCTTTATCATTAAATTCGATTGACCTTACTAGTGTGTGAGGCGGCATTTTTACCTTGTTTAATAACTTTAGGATCAGATTCAGCCTTATCTACCCGAGCTACAACCCCTTCCTTACCCACGGCTTTATTAGCATTTTGTGTTGCTTGGTGACGCAACCGAAAGCCGTCATCTTAAAATTTATTCATCATCGCTTCCTTAGGGGTCATTGGGTGCAAAACAATGGTCTTGCCTTTATAAGGCAGTGAATAACGGTTTAAGTAGCCATCATAAGAAACACGTCTATCAAATTGCCACGGACGACCTAAAAGTAGGTGTGTGACGTGCATAGGAAGAACATCACAAAGTACCTCATCATGAAATTTACCAATCTGAAAATTAACGATTGCTTGTGAGTTGACGTGTGTTTCCCCCTCATCACTCAACCATTGTAGTTGATAGGGTTTGGGGTGTGGTAACGTGGGAATACGTAAAGTTTCAACAAGTAAAGTACTAACCACATTAGTGCAACTACCCGAATCAATAATCAAGTTACAAGTTCTACCCCCAATACCACACGTGGATTGAAAAATGTTATCACGCTGCATATTGTCATCAATTTTAGTTTGTACAGCCAATACACGTTGTAAAACACCACATACACCCGAACCATAAGAAGAAGTAGCACTAACATGCATCAAATTATCATCATCGCTATCACTATGTGCGCTATTATCATCCTTATCGGAGTCAGATTCAAAATCATGAGGTTCTAACTCAACGCCAACAGCCCTTAAAACACGCTTATTAGGACAATCATGAGCATAATGACCTCTACCACGACACCTAAAACAAGCCATATCACGTGCACGTTCAACAGTAGGAGCACCCTTTTCACGCATGTCTTTCGTTTTAGCATCAGAATAAGGATAATTCAATTTACGTGGTTTAAAATCATCTTTAGGACGTGGATTAGGCTGATTGGAAACATTAGAAGACGAAGATGTAGTACTTCGTCCAATAGAAGAATAAGAAGGGTAAGGATAACATAGTTGCTGATGCCTTGTCTAGGCGTTATTCCTTTATCACTTATGCAAACCAAGTTGTTAGGATTTGAATTAATCTATTAAGCATATGTATGAACATGACGTTGATTTTGGGAAAATATTTGCTTTGTGTGTCCTCTCTCGATCAACTTTGAATATTCTATTTTCGATGGATTCCTTTACAAGAATGCTAAGTTATGTGTACCTCGTTGTTCTATCGTCGGTTGTTTGTTAAGGAAACTCATAGGGAGGTTTGATGGGACATTTTGGGGTAGATAAGACCTTAGACATGCTTAAGCAACATTTTTATTGGCCTAAGATGAAATCGATGTGGTTAAATATTGTTCTTCGTGTTTAGTTTGCAAGCATGCTAAGGCTAGAGTCACAACCACATGGGTTATACACACCACTTCCTATTCCCACTTCACCTTGGGTGATCTTTCCATGGACTTTGTCTTAGGTTTTCCACGAACTAGGAATGGTCATGATTCGATTTTTGTGGTTGTTGATAGAATGTCTAAGATGGCACATTTCATTGCATGTAATAAGACTAATGATGCTTCTGCTATTGCTGACTTGTTCTTTAAGGAAATAGTACGCTTGCATGGTGTGCCTAGATCCATAGTTAGTGACCGAGATACCAAATTTATTAGCCACTTTTGGAGAGTGTTACTTGATAGCGATCTGATTGTAGGATCTAGATCAAAGCTTCGACTTTTATTGATTCAGCAATTGACTTTAAGCTTATACACAATTCAAGCTAGGGTTTTTCCGATCCGATTGTATAAAGCGTGGACTTGTTTGGAAATAAAGCAGCAAGAACAACAATAATCAATCTCGATTATTGTCTCGTGATAATCTATCTCGGAAAACCACCCAACTATTCTATCTCGAGAATAATTGAAAGAAACTCCAATCTCTGAAAAGTTTCTTGATTATAAACTAGGGTTTAATCTCCAAAATAATCTGCATAATACGTTCATGTTTGACAACTATAAATAGAAAAATAGAAACCTAATTCCTAAGGAAATAAGGCGCCACTTTATCAGTCTTGGGCCTGAATATTAACTTCCTAATTAAATAAAAAGCCTAATTAAAAATAGCATAATTAAAAGTCCATAAAATATTCAGCAAATATGATGCATAAAACGCCCCATGCTTCGGCCTTTTTGCACATTAAGCCCAATCAGCAATGAATAGGCTCAGAGTAGTTGGATCATCAATCCTCGAGGCCTCATTCTCCTTTCCAACATCGTGGACCAGCTTTGCATAAGCTTCTCGAGCCTTCTTCTCTTGAAAACGTGTAATAGGTCCATATCGAACAATAATAGGATCCTTGGGATTGTGAATGCGTGGCTGATCACCTTGGAGTGCATCACATGGTAAGAGCATAAGCCCGATCTTCTTCTCTGTCGAAAACACATTGGACAATCGACTTACCGACGCAAGCCACCGTAAAAGCCACCGATCTCAGGATTTGGCAAGGGCGGTCTTGAGCCCGGAAATCACTATAGGTCGCGGCTTGAGGAGCTTACAAAGCAAGCTCCGATTACACAGAACCCGTGACGGCGTAAAAGACTGCTGTGGTAAACCACATATCACCGATTCCTCCTCAGTAAGGTCCAAGGATTGCATCATGCCGGAAATATCATCCCTCTCAACGGCGGCCATTGAGGGGCGGCAGAACCTCCAAGGATAATTTGTGTTTATTAAAATAACATATATTTCTATGTTTATGTACGATAGATAATGATAACCATATTTTTTTTACAATATATTTTTATAAATTTCTTAACCCAAGGATAAAGAAAAATCTTTCACAAATTCCTTGGCCAAAGATCAGCTATAAGATGGTTTAAATTTTTATTGCGCATTTCTTTTAGGTGCTTGTGCGTATTGTTTTAGTGCATTTATTTATCCTTTTTTTTTTAGAAGAGTATTTATCCATTTAATATTTCTCTTGCGCGGATTCATAAAAAAAAAAAAAAATTCTTGTGCTCTTTTACCAAATTTTTTTTTTAATTTTCTTGTGCGTATAATTTTCTGCATTTATTTATCCATTTAATATTAGTAATATTTATTATAATTTATTGTGTTTATTTGCTCGTGCATATTATTGTTTCAATTAAAAATTTTAATAACAAATTAATAATTCGGAAGAAAACACCTTTTTAGGGAAACGAATTCACACTTTTAATATAGTAAGTTTATTTTCATCATTTAAACCTCGTCACAACATATTAAATGAATGGAGGATTTTAAAATTGGAATTGAAGTTGATAATGTGCATTTTGTATCGTTAAAAAAACGAGAGCGACAACGGTCCAGTTTTACAATCTCTGTCGTTGAAAAAATATATAGATAATTATATACGTTGATCATTTTTTACCACACTATAACCCTTTTTACCACACTATAATTAATGTGTACAATAACACACTTAATCAATATTTTTAACCTTCCTAAAAGAAATCAATCTTTTTAACCTCCTAAACCGGTAAACAATTAGCCTAAAGGACAAGTTGTTCGGAAGGCACTTAATGTAGAGGTGATTCCCAGCCTAGACGAAGCAATATTGAACTGTAACATGTTATCCTCTCAAGTTGATGCCCTCCAATCACAATGGGAGTTCTAGGATTCACACCTCCATCGACATAACCGAGTCAAAAAACATCATCCATCACCGGAACCATCGAATTTCCTGAAAGGATTTGCCAAACCACACTTTCACTTTGCAGCACATCATCAATCTCGGTCACACTGTCAGTAAAGTGACTTAAACTCTACATCTAGTGGAACCAATCTGAAGACTCAGCTGTGTGATGGACAGCTGAGAAGTGTATTCAATTCATGCATCGGCGAGGTGGAGTCTCTGAGGCTTCATCGGCGGAGTGAAGTCTGCTTGAGTCTTGGAATACATGAGGTCCCACATCTGCTATTTTTACATTATGTGAACTATATACAATGTCATTAAAAGGAGGATACGTGTAGGGGTATTTATGGCGTATCAGACAAAGATTCCTTGCGGCTAGGGTTTAGGGATTTGTGCCTATAAATACAGTTGTTGTTGAATTGTCTGTGTGTGTGAAATATGTAACTCAGTGCATAATAATAAAGATCTCTTTTCTGCCTGTGGTTTTTTATCTCTCTCACTTTGAGTGGGGTTTTCCACTTTAAATATGTGTTCTTTTTGTTTTCTGTTATCTCCTTTGATTATTTGCGTTTGATTGCATCTGTTTCTATTTCTTGTATCCGAAGTTATCTTCATCCGTCATAACAATGTAGGATGTAATATCGCCGGATGGATCATAGATCCACCCGATTACGCAGCAGAAAGTACAAGATCTAGATCTAGTCAACCAAAATACATAAATACAATAGATCTAAACCTACGAGGGGGTTTAGATTTCTTACCTGTTTATTGTGAATAAACACCAAGAACAATCCGAGATCCAAGATCCAAGTATTGAGATGAGAATCCACAGTCTTCCAACGTGTGTCTCCAAGCACCACCAGGTGGATGGTGTTTCAAGCCGCCGGACCTCCTCGATATGCTACCTTAAAAAACCCGAAGTTTTCCTAAAACTCAAACCCAAGTACTTAGGCCGAAAATTCTAAGCCTAATACTTCTCAATATGTCGAAAATTGTGTGTTGTCAAAAGGCTTGGGAGAACTCTCATTATATAGGAGAGTAATCCTTGTCCCCCAAGGATTTAATAATTAAGAGATAATTATTACAATAATCCTTATTTCAAATAAAAGATAAATATAATATATATCCTAAAAAAATTAGGATAAATAAAGATATTATCCAATATTCCATGATTTATCATTTAACAAATAAATATTTAAATCATATATCAAATAATTATCCAAGAAAACTAATTTCTCTCTAATTATTTAATAACAAATGTGCCAACCCTAATTGGGAAATAGGCTACACGCATTTTAACACAAATTGGGCCGAGTCCACGAAAAAATTCTTTTCCATGTATTTAATTATTTAGTCCAACTAAACAATTAATCCACGTATCAATTAAATAGTCCAATCCAACTATTTAATTATAATTGAGGTGAAACGACGAGAAAAAATATGCTATGTTAGGAGCCACGCCGGGGACAATGAACCCATATTCAGTAGCTACAATAAATTAAATAAAATTATTCGTCTGACCGAACAATAATATTCAATCTATTAATTCCGGGATTACACCACCATATACCCGAAACTGAACTCTGCCGAATATAGATAACTTACACTCAACTATGAGTCGAAAGTGTCCACTGATATAATCATTACATACAGATAAATCCTCCATAGACTGTTCGTTTCGATTCGGGATATCTCCGTAAACCCTTCTCGAAACATCTTATCCTTATTTACCATCAACCCCCTAGTGATCAATTAGTTCATAACTAATATAATGTGAACTGGCGCCATCGATCAGTTTCTAGGATTAACAAATAAGGGAACTGTCTGTCTACTTCCCGAGGGAAGGAATGGATTCCATATCTGTGATAGCACAGACTACTCACTCATCCCAGAATAGAGCCAACGGAAGTGTCGGATCACATACTGCGAAGTGATCCTTACTAACACATGAAACTGTACCCTAGTCTAAGCAATTGGTTGTGATCACGTCAGGATTGAGATTAATCCATATATGATCATCTTGTGATTCGATAAGACTTCTCGATCACGGAATTATATCGAGAACTCAAATCAAATCGGTCCAGCCTTATATGATTATCATCATATATAAATGCCCCATTAGGTACCCTATTACCGATAGTCCGGATAAGACTGTCACACCGTAAAGTGTTCTGGGCGCATTATTAGCAAATTAATCTTGAGACCCGTACTCAGATTAATAAATGCTACGGACTAAGTTAATTTTAAGTACATCTCACTCACTCAATCCTCTTGTGTATAGCCATACACTGAGTTATGTGATTACATAAACGAGGTACTTAGGGTTTTCAGTAGTGTCTTAATTATAAACACACATGCATGTAATAAGATGAATTATTAATTCTGTCATAAAACAATTAGATAATTGTCTTTCGGGCACTACACCTAACAAACAAGTGGTATTAGAGCAAGGTTCTAGAGAAAAACAATTTGTACGATCAACTTCATCTTCACCAAGACCTTCAGTAAGGTGCTAGGATCTGTGATAAAGTTGTGATCTTTAGCAAGAAAAGATGTCAGCAGTAAACATGAAAATCGATAAATTTACAGGAAGGAACAGCTTTGGTATGTGGCAAATCAAGATGCGTGCACTGTTGAAACAGCACGGTTTGTGGAGTCCTTTATCTGACAAACCAAATACAGGTGCAGCAGATTATGCCAGTCTGGAAGAGAAAGCACATTCAACCATCATGTTGTGCTTATCTGATGATGTTATCACTGAGGTTGCTGAGGAAGACACCGCAACCAAGTTGTGGAAGAAGCTTGAAAGCATGTATATGACCAAGTCACTGACCAACAAGTTGTTGAAACAGAGGTTGTTCAGATTGAAGATGCATGAAGGGAGTCCTCTGAGGGACCATATTGACCAGCTGAACACAATATTACTTGATTAAAGGAATATTGATGTTAAAAGTGAAGATGAGGAGGCAGCTTTAATCCTGTTGGTGTCATTACCGGCATCATATGAAAACTTTGTGCAGTCTTTCATAGTTGGAAAGGATACAGTAGCTTTGGAGGATGTGAGGTCTGCCTTACATGCCAGGGAGCTTAGACACAAGGCTGATGGGACAGACAGTCAGGCTGCTGGGCTAGTAGTTAGCAGCAATAGTGGAAAAAGATATGGACAGAAGAAGAAAAAAAAGTCAGGGTCCAAAGGTCCTAAGTCTACTGATGTCTATAATTATTGTAAGGAGCAGGGACATTGGAAGTCCAATTGTCCAAGGAAGAAGAAACAACAGGAAGGCAATTCTGGCACAGTTGCCTTAGCTACTGAGCAATCTGATGAGGATCTGGTTCTAGTTGCAAGGGATTCTACACATCATAATGATGTGTGGATACTAGATTCTGGAGCATCCTAACATATTTGTCCAAACATGGAGTGGGTTTCTGCTTATGAGCAGATAGATGGTGGTCAAATCTATATGGCCAACAACAAGGTTTGCAAAGTTATGGGAATTGGCTCAGTAAAGTTAAGGACAGAGGATGGTAAATTCTGTACACTGAAAGATGTAAGACATGTTCCACAGATGATCAAGAATTTGGTATCTCTCAGTCTACTGGACAGCAAGGGGTTCAATTTCAAGGGTAAAGGTGGACAGCTGAATGTCTTCAAAGATTCAATTGTAGTCCTCAAAGGCATCAAGAGGGGAACCTTGTATATATTACAAGGATCTCATATCGCTTCTTCTTCTTCTTTGTTGCATCCTCGTTGATTCACCGATCTCAACAAACTCACTGTGTACACATGAGACTAGGTCACATGGGTGAAAGGGGTATCTTTGATTCTTTCTTCAAGAGTTTTCTTGGGGATATAAGGTCAAGAATCGGACTTTTGTGAACATTGTGTGTTTGGGAAATTGCATAAAGTAAGTTCTCGTGAGGTTGCACAACACAAAGGCATCACTTGATTATATCCATTCAGATCACTGGGGTCCATCAAAAGTTGAGTCATTAAGTGGTCACGGAGATATTTTGTGTCATTCATAGATGACTATTCGAGGACGACTTGGGTGGTGATGATGAAGAACAAAAGTGATGCATTCAAGAACTTCAAGCGTTGGAAGGCCCTAGTGGAGAATCGAGTTAGGCAAGAAAATCAAGAAGCTTACGTCAGATGATAATGGTGCTGATTACTGCTGGAATGATTTTGATTCATTTTGTGCGGTGAGGGTATTGCCGGACATCATCTTGTAAGGAATACACCTCGACAGAATGGTGTAGTTGAAAGGATGAATCAAACTCTCTTTGGAGAGGGCAAGATGTATGCTTTCTCAAAATTTGGTTTATCAAGGAGATTTTGGGCGGAGGATGTAAAAGCGACACTACTACTTAATCAACAGGAGTCCTCACACAGGGATCAATCTCAAGACACCATTTGAGATGTGGTCGGCAAGCCTTCTTGACTACTCGATTCTAAGGGTTTTGGGAGTACGACTTACTATCATGTTAGTGAAGGAAGTTGGAGCCAAGAGCCAAGAAGGAGTGTTTGTGGGGTATGGTGACGGAGTGAAGGGATATAGAATTTGGTTATCGCGAGAGTCCGAGTAATCCTCGGCGAGGATGTTGTGTTTGATGAAAATTCTATGTTAAACTCATTAGTGGGGAGGAGTCTCATCAATCAAAAACCAGTCTTGAATCGATAGTGTTGAGAAGCAGGTGGAGCTTCAGTGGAGTCTCTTGATATGCAACAATCGGTGGATCCAAATCAACATTATCTTGTCTGGATAATGAACCGAGAATCTGATCCAAGCCCGACCTCACCGAGACCTCGGTGGGGCGTCATACAAACATATTAATCAGCCAGAGTCTAGCCGCACAGCCAGGCCTAGAAGATCTAATGTTGGGATACCTCAAGGAGATATGGGTATGATGATTTGGTGGATATGCACTCCAAGTTGCAAAAGAGGTAGAGGTTCTTTGAACCTACTACTTACAGGGGAAGCAAATGACATGTACAAAGCATCTCGGTGGCATGCGACCATGGGAGATGAAATGGAGTCATTGTTGAAGAATCGAGACTTGGGAATTGGTCAAACGACCCTACGACAAGGGGAGTTGTGACTTGTAAATGGATTTTCAAGAAAAAGGAAGGAATAACTAAAGCGAGAAGGGTCAAGTATAAGGCACGTTTGGTTGCAAATGGATTCGATCAAAAGGAAGGGTTGACTTTGATGAAATATTTTCACCAAAGTGGTCGAGACATACCTCAATCGAGGGTGTTACTAGCAATGGTGGCACAAACGAGATCTGGAACTTGAGCAATTAGATGTGAAAACTGCTTTTCTACATGGTGAGGTGGATAAGGAGATATACATGACACGGCTGAGGGTTTTCAAGTTCTGGCAAGGAAAATTACGTTTGCAAGTTGAAGAAATCATTGTATGGTTTGAAGCAAGCTCCAAGCGTGGGTATAAAAGGTTTGATGATTTTATGCTTGGCGAGGTTACAATGAGAGTCCTTATGATCATTGTGTATACCACGATCTGTTTGAAAGATGGATCTCATATCTATCTTGTCTTGTATGTGGATGACATGTTGATTGTTCTTTGCAAGGAAGTCGATATTCAAAATCAAAGAACCTTCTCGATCTTGAGTTTGAAATGAAGGATTTGGGTGCGACCAAGAAAATCTTGGGGATAGAGATCCGGAGAGATAGAAGTCGGAAGAAACTGTTCTTGTCTCGCGCGAGGTTATGTGCGAGAAGATATTGGCCAAGTTTGGGATGTCTGCTGCAAAACCAATAGATACTTCTATGGCATCAAATGTTCATTTGTCTGTTTATGCTTCACAGTCAGCTAAAGAGAATGAGTATATGTCAAAAGTTCCCTATGCTAGTGCATTTGGCGATCGATGTATGCCATGGTATGCCTTAGGCTGATCTAGCTCAGAGCGATCGGTGTTGTCGGCAGGGATTATGGCTCAACCTGGAAAGGAACACTGGAAAGCTGTTAAAAGGATATTCGGGTACCAGAGAGGTACAGCTGATGTTGGTCTCATTTATGGAGGTGATACTAGTCTGGTCACAGGCTACTGTGATGCTGATTATGCAGGTGATGTTGACAGTAGAAAATCAATGACTGGTTATGTGTTTACATTGGGAAATGTAGTGGTCAGCTGGAAAGCTACTCTTCAGGCTACAGTAGCCTTATCAACTACTGAAGCAGAATACATGGCTCTTACTGAACCAGCTAAGGAGGGTATCTGGTTGAAAGGGCTAGTCAGTGATTTGGGGTTGCATCAGGATCAGGCTGAGATATATTGTGACAGCCTAAGTGCAATATGTTTAGCCAAGGATCAGGTTCATCATGAGAGAACCAAGCATATTGATGTCAGATATCATTTTCTGAGAAATGAGAAGAGGGTTGTGGTGAAGAAGATTGGCACAAAGGAGAATCTTGCTGATATGTTCACTAAACCAGTTTAGCAGAGTAAGTTTCAGCTTTGCCTGGACTTACTGAATATTCAGAGCTTATAATCTGTTTCTGGAAACTCTACTGAGGGCAGATCAGTGGAGTGGATGTTGTGGAGATCGTCTGGTACAGGTACATCTGGCATTGACAAATGTATCTGGTACAAATACATCTGGTTATGCAATCTGTTTGACTCTGGTGAGAGTTGAAGTCAAGGTGGAGATTTGTCAGTAAAGTGACTTAAACTCTACATCTAGTGGAACCAATCTGAAGACTTAGCTGTGTGATGGACAGCTGAGAAGTGTATTCAATTTTGTGCATCAGTAGGGTGGAGTCTCACGAGGCTTCGTCATCGGCAGTGAAGTCTGCACGAGATCTTGGAATCTGGCAGGTCCCACATCTGCTATTTTACATGCGTGTGACATGACTATCTGATGTCATTAAAAGGAGGGGCAGCGTGTAGGGGTATTTATGGCGTGTCGAGACAAAGATTCCTTACGGCTAGGGTTTAGGGATTTGTGCCTATAAATCTGATTGTTGTTGCATTAATCTGTGTGTGTGAAATCAGTAACTCGGTGCATAATAATAAAGATCTCTTTTACGCCTGTGGTTTTTTTTCTCTCTCACTTTGAGAGGGTTTTCCACGTTAAATCATGTTCTTCTTGTTTTCTGTTATCTCCTTTGATTATTTGCGTTTGATTGCATCTGTTTCTATTTCTTGTATCCGAAGTTATCTCCATCCGTCATAACACACACGTGCCCCTAATGGCGTGGAAACGATGAATGTGGAGTTAAAACATTCTGAAAATGGTGCAACTCTTGGGATATGTAGTGTCATCATCCCCTCGACAAACGCCTTGACGACCGCCTTATAAATTGATCGAGGTTTCTAGTGTTGTGTAAGGAATAAGTGTATTGATCTTGGTTCCACCGTTACATTCTTTGTCACTTGCCCGAAGGGTTGTGTTGATTGGAACCACTTTGTCACTAATTTTGATAGATTTTACGCCGATGAAGTATTAGAGGGTTCCCCGGTGCTTAGTGGGTTTATAATCAACTGTGTGAATATAGTTGGATTTAAAACGAAAATCAAATTATTAATTAAAGATCACAATCAGTGTTTTTCCTTTCTTAGAGACCTCAAATGGAAAAATAGAGCTCGTAAATAAGCTCAGAATTGTCCAATTAATTAGCTAGGGACCGGTAAACTTAGCAAAATAATAGAGCGAAATTCGACCAATTGTCATATTTGCTTAATCCGGATTGTTGACTGGTTCAATTTCCGATTGAGAAAAAAGTGACCGGGTCGGGTCGAAGGGTGTGTCATACCTTCTTCTTCACCCTGCTGCAAATTTAATGAAACAAGAAAGGGAAAAATAACTTTGATTAATGATATCTTATAATTCCGAGATCCGTTTTTCGCACCTCTTGTTAAGTTGGACTCCAAAAATCGAGAAATATTCAGTGAGATGAATAGAAATCGATTTTGAACAGGTTCCTAGGTCGGGTTTCATAAGAAACCATGGCTTAATTTGATACTAATTCATTGTGTGAAATCATCCGAAAAAAAAGTAAAACACATCGTAATATAAATAGAAAAACAAGAATTTTAAAGGGGAAAAAAAAAGGTAAAAGAAGAAAACGACCAAGAATGTATATAAAGTGAGTAAATTCAAAAAAAAAAAAAAAAAAAAAAATACAAGAGGAAAACAGACGGGGAAGTATACTGTGGAAATTAAAATAAAAAAAAATCTAATGGATTGCTGTTGTTGTTTTTTTTTTTTTTAATGGAGGACCGGTTATCTGTCTGACAGTTTAAAATATTTTTGATGGTACACAATAATTAATAATGCGTCAAATTAATCCAACGGCATCTATTATTATAATATTGATCTTACGACAAACTGGACCATCCAATTTTTGTATTGATTGGACTGTAGTATTTTCTTAAAAGAACATATGACATTTTTTTTTGGTTTTGAAAAAAGAACATATAACATTGGGAAAATAAAACCGTAAAATATTTAATAGGAAGAGATGTACACAAAAACGATGGAAACTAGCATCATTAATAATGATCAATCGTATATAATTAATCTGGTTATTAATTACATCACTAACATCTCTCAAACGTAATTAAAAAGGACATTTTATGACCATTTCTTGAATTAATTAGAAACCAATAATGAAAACTCGCCACAAAAAAATTGTCCTTTTCTAAAGGATTAATAACCATGTAATACCAATATGTCATCTAAATCAATTGAACTTTTTCTGTTTGTGGAGTTTTCATGTGACGTAAGAAGGGCTATAAGTGAATCGAGTTACTCGTAGTTACTTGTACTAGATTCAGAAAGGAATTTAATTCGATTCGGTTTTTTCGAGTTCGAACTCAAATCAAGTTACTCAAACGATTAACCGAGCCAATCTCGAGTTTCATAATGCAGTATTCAAATAGCTCGTGAGTTCATCGAGTTATATTAAATAATTATACATATAAACTTATTATAAAATTTAAATAAATATTTAATTATTAGTCGAGTCGAGTATTAAACTAGTCAAACTTAATCTTATAATGGTTAAAATAAAATTAATGAATTCTAAAAAAAGTAATCGGACTCACGTGCAGAGTTGAATTATATTGAGTATATGACGAGTCGAGTTCGATTATACACTCGATCGAGCTTGAGCAAAGTTTCAAGCCCGAGTTTTTTTAATCGAGTCATACTCGAGCCCGGTAGATTTTCAACTCGGCTTGGCTCGCATTATGGGAAATAATGTTAATTCTTCTCCGTAAATAAATAAATAACATAACATAACATAACAACAACTACTTCCGGATTGTAACTTTTGATTTCACCCATAAATTAGACCTAAGAAGAATATCCAGATTATTTTTTATTGGAAAATGATTAATTTTTTTTTAATTTTACGGGCTGGAAAATGATTAAATTCCAAATCTTAGTACTTGGGGATACCCCTAAAAAAAAATACTTGGGGATTTATTAGGATTTAGGACACATACACTTATCATAAGAATCAGGCGGAGATGTCTATTTTGGAACACTGCGTTTATAAAAAGCGAAGTATACTAACCCTTATAAAGGGGTTTTCTTCTTCACGATCGCAAAGAAGATCAACTACTGTATTATCAAGAAGAAGAAGAAGAAGCCGCCACCAAATCCATCATCATGCCCGCGAGGAGTTGCTTTCAAGCTCTGATGAAGAGACTCTCCAACCTGAAATCGATCGTTAAAACCTTCAATTATTCTCTATCAATGTCTAAGAAACGAAAATCATCATTGATGCCGGGTAAACCTCATTGCAATTCTTGCCTTTCAAAAGAACCAGAGTCGGCGCATTCAAAGTCATATCGTGATGATACATGGAGGGCTTTGAAAGAGAAGGCATCCAAACCGGTAGATACTTCTTCTTTCAGTGATTCATATGAGCAAAAGCGCATCTAAACAGTTGTGATTTCAGGTAGTGGCGATGAAACGAGTATTATCCCTAGCTTGGACTGCAATATCTCACCCATTATTGATGACGATTCTTACAATTGAGCTGAACGCACGGTTAAGTTGCTGAGACGTTTCAAAGACAGCATGTTCATTGGGTAACTGATCCGATGCAAAAAGAGCGAGAAAGAGAGCGGTTGAGAAGTAAAATAGAAGGTATTGAAGACATGATGAGAGCGTTTAAAAGCGCTGCATTTCCGGTTGATGAGAAGATTGCTAATTTCATCCTCGATTGCGCTATGCCAAACATTTACGACGAGGACTCATAGAGAGAGGCTGAACGCACCGTTAGGATGTTGAAGTGCAATGAAAACACTATTGTGAATTTAGATGCCGTAATGTCACCGACCCGGATCCGTTACATGAGAAGATTGAGCGAGACTTGTTGAACAGAGGTGCCTGTAGCAGAGATTTTCGCTCAAGCTTTGTTAGTTGAGGAAACAATGAAGAATATAAACACGAAATACGAAATTAGAATTATTCCGGTGGAACTCATTACCCCTCGACGTGATCAAATATCTCTCTTTTTCAGCAATTATGAGCACTGGTTAGATCATTAGTTTTAATTACGACCAGTGATAAACATATGCTAGATAAGGCTCATTGTAACAACCAAAAAGGAGGATAAGTTATGTACTTAATATGCAAGCAATTCAAGTAATAAGTCATTAGTTACCGAAGTACCCTCCCTACCTGAGGGTTGCAATAGGTGGTGTCACGGATCGGTGTGGATATAGTACACAACATTTATTGCATTATATTCCCATTTCACCACTATTATCTACCCAAAACAACTCATTAATATGCTTCCTTTTGGTATTCCAGTGCATAAAACACATTTAAAGATGAAGGGTATTTTGTCCTAGAAAACTACAAAATGGTTCGTTTATTAGCTTTCTTAAACTGTGTATCAAAGCTAAAAGGGCTTTTATAAGAGGCTGTAGTAGTTTCTACACATGGAAGTATAGTGTGAGCTTTTAGGTCAAACAAACATCGTCATTTGTCAGGTAAAACTTAAAACTGATCTTTGTTGAGTAGTTAATAATATGAATAGAACATTCCAGCGTTTATATATTTAGTCACAGTTTGCAGGCATTACTTGATGAACAACTAGTCCATTTACAATATAAAGTCTTTGTTATGGTATCAGAGCCAAAACACCTTCTTTCTTCAAACAAATTCACCCTAATTTCTCCTAAACCCTAGTTCGACAAAAAAAAAAAATGCACGTTCGGTTTTGTAATGGAGGGCAAAGGTGAAATCTCCAATGTCCTAGCAAATTCCGGCCCCGGTTTGTTCTCGTCGGTTGTGTCCCTTACGGCGATCATGTCAGTTAAGTTAAACGGGAAGAACTACACGTTGTGGTCCTATTCTGTTGAAATCTTCCTCACAGGGAGAGGCTTAGATCACCACCTAGTTAAAGATAAAACAGAAAACAATGATCCACGGGTTGCGTCGTGGAGACAAGATGATGCGCAAATTATGTCTCTACTGTTGAACAGCGTTGACCGAATATCAGCTCAACCCTGCTGTACCTCAATTCAGCCAAGGATATATGGGTCGGTTAAGGCATATGTACTCTGGTTCGGAGAATCTCATTCGGATCTACGATATGTGCAAACAATACTTCCGGTTGGAGCAAGGTCAACTAAGTTTGGGAGACCATTATTCACAAGGAGTGTGTGTGAAGAGAGGAACCTCTATCAACCATCGACAAATGATGTGACACAGATGGAGAAGCAATGGTCCGATATGTATGTTATTCGCTTCTTATCGGCTCAAACCTGCGTACGAACCAGTTCGAGCCCAAATTCTCGACGGCAGTAGCCTCCCCACACTTCCTGAGGTGTTCTCTCGGCTTCAGAGAGCCTCCATGGATGTTCGAGATTAGAAAAACCAGAAAAACAGGAATCCGCTGATGAAAGGTCAGCCATGTTGGCTGGAAATTAGACCTACACAGGGAATTCATATTATCGCGGAGATGGACGTGTTGGTCAGAATTTTCATGGCGGAAGGAGCAACCGAGGTGCCCGATCAGGCCACAGTACTGTTCGGTGTGATCACTGCCGTAGAAATAATCACACGGTGGACATTTGCTGGGACATTCATGGCAAAAGCCTACTGGAGGCAATTCGGCCCAGGCCATGATCACAGGTGGTCGGCCCGATGGTGACCGAACAACAGCGAATATGGATGAGTACCGGCTGAATGGTAAAGCGGATAAGTGATGACTCAACCTCCATGGGTAGTCTGGTCCAACCCACCCAGCCGTCAACATGTCTCCTATCATCTAAAAGAAATCCGTGGATTATCGATTCTGGAGCTACTGAGCACATGACCGGTTTGTTTAAACTTTTATCTGATTATACACCCGTAAATTGACAAATCTGTTACTCTTGCTAATGGTGGTTCGGCCAAAAGTGGTATTGGCAACACACAAATAACCCCACTATTAGTCTTTCACAAACACTTCATATATACCTAATTTTCCGTTTAGCCTGTTATTGATTAGCAAACTCACCAAAGGGCAAAGACCTTAATTGTTCTATAACATTTTCGCCTTGTTGTTGTGTTTTGCAAGACCTTCATACGATGAGGACTATTGGTATAGGTCATGAAAGAAACGGTCTCTATTATTTTGATGACTCATCTACATCTGCTGGTCTTCACACCGATGCATCCTCGATGGAATGGCATAGTCGTCTTGGCCATCCATCTTTGGCAATTTTAAAACAGCACGTCGAAAGTTAAGGGTCTTTGGAGTCTTTACCTTGTGAAACGTGTCAAATCAGTAACATTGTCGTTCCTCCTTTAAAATAAGTAGTTATCGTAGGGAGTCTATGTTTGAACTTATTCATTCTGTTAGTTTGTGGTCCTCTAAAAGGAGTAGTTACCGATACAACCTTCTTTGACCAAATTCCTAGCAATGAGTCGGCTGGCACCATCTCCAGGTCTCCCTTACCAGTTATCAAATATGATGATATCTTTGACCTTCGTCCTCCAATTACTCAGATCTATCAACGCAAGCGGTCCCGGACTCATGACTCGTCCTCGTCGACTCTTTATATGGAGCCTCCTGATCTGCATCCTATAGCCCAATGCAAGGCTACCCGAACATGTGTGTCACTAAGCATCCTATAGGTAATGTTTCCTATAATCATGCGACCCCAAATATTCTTGTATTCTCACCCATTTGTCGAGTACATGCATTCATAAAACCTTGCAGAAAGCCCTTAATCACCCTGGATGGAGACAAGGCGTGGAAGATGAGTTGATGCCTTTCATTCTAATGGTACGTGGGACTTCGCACTACCCCCAACTAACGCACATATTGTTGGATGCAAGTGGGTTTACACGGTAAAATTCTTCCTGATGGGTTTGTAGATCGGTTGAAGGCCGGTTGGTTGCAAAAAGGTATACACAGGTCTATGGTGTAGACTATGAGAGATCTTTTCTCTAGTTGCCGAATTGCCCTCCATTCGTATTTTGATTTCCATTGCTACTAACAATCATTGGCCGTTGTTTCATCTTGATGTCAAAAATGTCTTCCGTAACGGGGTTTTGCAGAGGATATTTTTATGGATCAACCTCCCAGGTTTGTTGCTCAGGGGGGAAACATTTGGTGTGTAAGTTCTGAACAGCAATGTATGGCCTTAAACAGTCCCGCATGCATGGTTTGGTAAGTTTTCGGTTGTGGTAAGAACATTTGGTTGAAACAGTGTCAGACAAATCATTCAATATTCCATATGCGTTCCGGGAGTGGCTATATGTTTTTGGTTGTCTATGTAGATGACATTGTTATTACTAAGTGATCATGCAGGTATTGATAAATGTAGAAGATAGAAGCAATAGAGAGAGAAGGGAAGAATACAATGTATTATTTCCAGAATAATTGCTTAAGTTATTACAAAGATGCAAGGATGTTTATATACCCATAAACAATCCTTCTAAGAGAGAGAAACAGGAAACTAGCCGTTGGTGAGCAGTTCCAACGGCTAGTAGGACTCAACTAGTCCAAAACACCTTAGTAAAGGACTTATAATATGTCCAAAAGATACAACCATAAGACTAATTAGTCCCGATATAAAAAGACCATTAGACTAAAAACTAATTAGTCTTTAATTAAGCATAATTAGGAGTTAATCATACTTAACTAAAGCAAGCGATTCTAACACTCCCTTAAATTTGGTTGATGTAGATCTAACATGCCCGACTTACTAACTTCTTCTTGAAAGACTTTTCCAGGCAGTCCCTTTGTAAAAAGGTCAGCCAGTTGTTCTGTTGAAGTGACAAACTCTGTAGAAATGAGCCCTGCTTCCAGTTTTTCCTTAATGAAGTGTCTGTCCACTTCAATGTGTTTTGTTCTATCATGTTGGACCGGATTGTGAGCAATCTCAATAGCAGATTTATTGTCACTTATTAGCCTCATTGGCCCTTCCCATTTTATCCTTAAATCGGTGAGTAGGATCTTCAACCATAGTAGTTCACATAGACCAACCGCCATGCTTCACGAATTACGCCTCTGCACTTGATCTAGCCACCACTTGTTGTTTCTTACTTCTCATATGATTAGGTTATCCCCAAGGAAAGATACAATGGCACTGAAGTTGATCTCCTATCATCTATGGCTCCAAAGATAGTCGACATCGATAAAGGCCTTTAGATCCAAATTTCCACTCCTTTGGAATAGAATCCTTTTCCGAGGCACCCTTAAGATATTCCAGTATTCTTTCATTGCCTTTTGATGGCGAGACTTTAGGACTTTGCATAAACACCTCCACCACAATGACAAAAAAAGCTATGTCGAGTCTAGTATGAGATAGGTAGATCAATTTACCTACAAGTCTTTGAAAAGAATGTTTATCAACAGTAGGTCTTGGGTGATTCACATGAGACCATGATTGAACTCCATAGTGTATTCACCGGTTTACATCCCGGTTGCGATTAGAGCCAACAGGTCAAGGATATATTTTTGTTGAGATATAAATATTCCTTGATCTCAGATAATCCACTTCAATACCTAGAAAGTATTTCAACTTCCCTAGGACTTTAATATCAAATTCTCTTTCCATATCTTCCTCAACTTGTGATTTTCATAGTCATCATCCCCAGGTGACAATTATGTCATCAACATAGACAAGTAAGATGGATTTTTGCCATTTTGAGAGTGTTTAGTAAACAAGGTGTGATCACCACGACTAGGTTTGTACCCTTTGTGTAGCATAAATTTTGTAAATCTCCCAAACCAGGCCCTGAGGACTGCTTTTTAGGCCATAAAGAGCCTTGTTTAGTTTGCACACTCTGTTTTCGGAGGAATTGAAACTGGAGGAACATCCATATAAATGGTTTCCTCCAAATTGCCTTGCAGAAGGCATTCTTCACATCATATTCTTTGAAGTGACCAATTATAATGGGCTGACAAGGGCAAGTAACACCACTTACAGTGTTCATTTTTGCCACGAGGAGCAAATGTCTCAAAATAATCTAAGCCATGGGTTTGAGTGTACCACTTTTGCCACAAGTCTTGCCTTGTATCTTTCAATGGACCCATCAGATTTGTATTTTGTGGTAAAGACCCACTTGCAACCTACAGTCCTTTCACCCTTAGGTAATTGGACTAGGTCCCAAGTTTTGTTCTTTTCAAGGGCTTTCATTTCCTCCCTCATAGCTTGTACCCATTTGTCATCGACCATTGCCTCTTTTAGATTCTTAGAGTGCCATCCTTTTGAATCTTTTCAAGAAACTTTTTGTGTGCCTTAGAGCCTTGTTTGTAAGTCAAAAGGTTACGATAGGGTGTTTAGTACACTCCTTTCCCCTTTTCTTAAGGCAATTGGCCGATCATCGAGATGGACTATGAGTGTTCTCGAGAATCTACACTTTTGTAGTCATCGATGTTGACCCAGATTTGCTCTCGATGTTTTCAGATCATCACTTTCCCGAGAACAATCAGTAGTGTTTTCATACACAAAGACATCTTTGTTACTTTCACGTGGGGACATGTTAGTAACGAGTTTGGAGAGCTTTCCTCCTTGTATAGACAATAGGAGTTTTCTCCGCACATTCCCGAGTTCCTCATTTTCGGGAGACTGACTTGTTACATATGTCATTCCTCTCATCACCCTTTTCGGTGGTGATAGGGTTGTAATGTGATTCTTGATATTTCAAGAAATCCAAAGTGTTAGTATCCAAAAACTCGAGGAGTAGACCCCCGAAGCGTGAAATAGGTTGTTCCTCATGAAATGAAACATCTTTTGAAATAAACACCTCTTGGTAGGAGGGTGATAGCATTATACCACTTTTTGGGTATTAGAGTATCTATAAAGACACATCTTTGTGCTTTAGGATCCAACTTCCCTATGAGGATGGTAAATGTGAACAAATACTTCACAACCAAAAATTCTTGGCTCCAAATCCCGATTTGAACATATCGAGGAATTTGTGGGTCAATATGTCAATAGGAGTCCTGTTTTTCGAACTTTTGTAGGCGACTGTTTATCAAATGAGATCTTTGTCAAAACATTACTCTCTCAGTAGTTTTAGGCACTGCATTTGAAACATGATAGCCCTAGCTACCTCAATTAAGTGCGGTTCTTTCTCTCACCAATCCATTACATTACGGTGTATGAACACATGATGATTCATGTACAATCCCTTTTCAACAAGAAATGGATCCGAAAATTGACTAAAATATTCCTTGCATTGTCGATCTCAATCTTTTGATTTTTGAATCAAATTGAGTCTGGATATATTTGTAGAATCTGGGAAATATAGTCAATAAGTCGATTCTGTTTCATCAAATAAATCCAAGTAGCTCTAGTGCAATCATCAATAAATGAAACAAACCGAAGCTACCATTTATATTAAAAAGCAGGCGTCCCCAAATATCACTATGAATAATAGAAAGGTTCATTACATCTTATATTTAAAGCAGGATAGGAACTTCTTCTATGCTTGGCCATTTCACAAACATTACAATGAAGCTTAGTACTATCACGGTTTTGAAATAAGCTAGAAACATTTGCTTTACAATGCCAAAAGGTGGATGCCCTAATCTATAGTGATACACCCATAGTTTATCAAGACTAGCTTGGGACATAAAAGATGTAGAAGATTCTTGATTAACCCCTTGTTTTGCACAGAAATACACCCATCCTTAGCTTTAAGCAACCCCAATTTTCTCCCCTTCAACTGATCCTGTATCAAACATTGATTAGAAGAAAATAGCAACACAATCTGAATCCTTTGTTAATTTATTAACGAGAGATCGATTGTTAGAAAGGTTAGGAACATGTAAAACATTTTTCAAAGTGATGTTTTTGCCAAGAGTGACATCTCGATTCGAAACTTGGATAGAGCACCATTAGCAATCATAATGCTTTTAAGTCTATCACATGGTTTATAAGATATCGATTATCCTTGGAATACACCATGTGGTTCTGTTGCACCAGAGTCAACAATCCACTTCTTAGAACCCTTATTAACAAAATTGGAAGCAGAAATACACGAAAAGCTAAGGAAGATGATGAGTGCCAATGGACTCAAGCAAACCTCTTTAGTTTTTCAATTTACGATGGTTCAAGATATGGAATTTGACTTTGATTTGTAGATCTTTGAGTTTCTTCAATCCTCTGATTTTGCTCATTCCATGTGCCATGTTGTGAGACTTCCTCTTTGTTACCATCACCCCAGGTTTCCCATTTAACTTCCAACAATTCTCTACAGTGTGCCTCGGCTTTTCTTGCAAAAGGTACACACTTAAAGAGTCCTTTTCATCATTTCTGTTGTAGCCTTTACATTTCGATGCATTTGGTGTGAAGGTGGATTCTTGGTATTACAATCATAAGGCGGACCATACATTTGAGCAGAACACTATCCATCATTACCCTCTCCTACCTTCCTCGGCTCTTATGATGGCAATGGTCTCATTTAGACTAGGCACATCACCTTTTCCTGAATTTGGACCCTGACAACATCATATTCCATGTTTAGCCCAAATAAAAGGAGAATATTCTATCCTTTTCAAATACTCTTTTCGGGAGTTTTGTATCTTGACAGATTGTGCATCCGAATGCATTGATGATAATCAAGTTCTTGCCACATACTTTGCATGAGACTTGAATATTCGATGATGATTTCACACCTTGTTTAGTCTTTGAAATCTTGGTCTTGATTTCATAAATTTGAGCGACATCATTGACTTTAGAATAAGTCTCCTTTACATGATCCCAGTTTCCTTTGCATTGGCCATGAACATGCATGTATCACTGATTTCGGGGATCATGGAGTTCCATAACCAAGACATCACCATGGAGTCTTGCTCATCCCATCTCAGAAACTTAGGATCTTCTTGAAATGTCTGTCCCGTTTTAGATGATGAGCTTGCTTCTTCCTTTTAGAAAGGTTCGAACAAACGGGACCACTTCAAGTAATTCTTTCCATTGAGTTTAAGAGCGGTGGATGTTTTGAAGATCACCATTATTGGTGAAAGGATGATCGAAGAGGAGTAGTTGCATTAGTATTACTAGTAGCGATGAGATTCAAAGAGACCATGATGATTTAAAATTTCCCGAAAAAATTTGAATTTTTGAACCAACGGCTCCGATACCATGTAGAAGATAGAAGAAATAGAGAGAGAAGGAAGAATACAATGTATTATTTCGAATAATTGCTTAAGTTATTACAAAGATGCAAGGATGTTTATATACCCATAAACAATCCTTCTAAGAGAGAGAAACAGGAAACTAGCCGTTGGTGAACAGTTCCAACGGCTAGTAGGACTCCAACTAGTCCAAAACACCTTAGTAAAGGACTTATAATATGTCCAAAAAAGATACAACCATAAGACTAATTAGTCCCAGATAAAAAAGACCATTAGACTAAAAACTAATTAGTCTTTAATTAAGCATAATTAGGAGTTAATCATACTTAACTAAAGAAGCAGATTCTAACAATAAATTAAAGCAATTTCAAACCAAAGATCTAAGGGAACTCCGATATTTCCTCGGTATAGAGGTTGCTAGATCACGGGAAGGCACGTTCTTAAGTCAGAGGAAGTATATACTTGATTTATTGCACGAGACCGGATTATTGGGGGACCTTCTATTGATACCCTAATGGATCCGAATTTGAAGTTATTGAAAGATGAAGAAGAGATATTAGCAGACCCGAGGAAGTATGGCCATCTTGTGGGTAAACTTAAGTACTTGACTATCACAAGACTCGATATATTGTATGTTGTGAGCATGGTTAGTCAATTCTTGAAGGCACCAAGGGTACCACATTGGGATGTTGTGGTCCGAATACTAAAGTTCTTGAAGAAGGCCCCTTGTTGTGGGGTTATGATCAAGCCGAATGGCCAATTGCGGGTTGAAGGTTATTCGGATGCTGATTGGGTTGGTTCACCATTAGATAGGAAGTCTACTACGGGATATTGCACCTTCCTTGAAGGATATTTAGTGAGTTGGAAGAGTAAGAAGCAAACAACGGTAGCTCGGTCAAGTGCGGAAGCGTAATATCGAGCAATGGCTCACACGTGTAGGGAGTTGACATAGATGAGGTATTTCGTAGAAGAAATCGAGGTCAAAGTTGATATGTCAATCCCGTTTCATTGTGAGCAAGCAGCTTTATATATTGCATCTAATCCGGTGTTCCACGAGAGAACCAAACACATCGAAGTAGATTGCCATTTCATCCGAGAGACGATAGTTCAAGAAGAGATTCGCACACCATTCGTTCGTTCAGAAGAGCAGCTGGTTGATGTCTTACTAGGCATTGTTTGGGAATCGCTTGGGGTTCGTTCGTTCAGAAGAGCAGCACCATACATGACATAAATGCGCCAACTTGAGGGAAAGTGTTAAAGTGGAGTAGTATTATTATGTGTTACTAAGGGTATGGTATTCTCGTGTGTGTTAAGTCGGCTAGGTTAATAATGCTGCAACCGACTAATGTGTCTTGCAGTAAGGGTTAAGCAAAGCCCAATAGGGTTAGGAGTTGTGTAATTGTTCACTATCTATAGTATTGAATAAAGGGTGGAGAGATGACAAGTTGATGATCTCAGTTATTCACAATTTATTGTGTTAGTTTCTAACACATGTAAACCAAATTAGGATATCCTTTTCTAGAGTGCATTTGAAAAAGTTTATCTAGGCTACAGTGATCAAACTTGACATTGGTAGGCAGTGACCTGACTGACATTCTTCATTTCAACTCCTTTATCAAAGAAAAACATCCCTGAGTTGGGTCTTGCACTGTCAATCTTTCATGAAAAGTAACTCCACACCGTAAGTCTGAAATTCACATGAGTTAGGTCTAAAAGTAACTCCACACCGTAAGCCTTGTATAACTTTGCTAACACAAAGTAGATTACAGATAAGGTTGCCAGCATTTCTCCTTGGGGTGACCAACCTTTCTGCAGTGGTCACATTATGGTTTGCCTCGTTTCCTTTTTCCAGTCTAAGGAGGGGCCTTAACCCGGACGGAGTGCAGATCCTTCAGTGGTGTGATCAAAAGGACTCTTCAACATCAGGTGTCTCCAACTCTCTTCTTGACGCACCTCAGAAAAAACAGTCTTCGAGTCTGGAAGAGGTTTGGTGCTGAGAATCCTTCCCCTGATGTCATCTTAGGACTGGTTCAATCCCATAAGGAATCTGAACACCCTCTCATGCTTAACAATATCTTTGTAGATCTTGTTGTCATCATTGCACTTCCAGGGAAATTGTTCGAACATGTCAATTTTCTGCCATGCCCTTGACAAAATGTTGTAGTAAGTCAGAGACTAGGTCCTTCTGACAAAGATTCTGAATGTGAGCCTTGGTCTCAGCAATGTTGTCCATGTTTGAATACAATTCTCCAGCTGCTACCCAGATTTCACAAGCAGTGTCATGGAGTGAATGAGCCATGACATCACCAGGTTGTTTTCAGTGTCCCAAAGTTTATATATTGGGTCAGTGGATGTTGGTGGAACAGCAGTCCCTGTCAGATACACCATCTTTCCTTGCCCTGTGATGGACATTTTGACAGACCTTGATCATTGGAGATAGTTACCACCATTCAATTTATGGATTGAGATGGTAGAGGACTGAGGTTCAGAGAGTCTTGACATAGAAAGATGGTTATGCTCAGATGCAATTCACCAGTTTTTGAAGGGACAACAGACATTTTAGGGGGACAGAAAAAAAAATCTAGAAAAATTATGTTGTTTGCTCTGATACCATGCAAAATTTAGCCAGAAATGAACAAGAAACACTTATGTTTCAAGGGTTTAAATACAAAGTACAAGGGAGACAGCCAGACCAAGCATTTAATGGGGCGGCTGAGGATAAACAATTAGCTCCTAACTACTTACCAAGACCAACGGTACAAAACAGGGAATTAAACCAATAGAGTTTAATCTACCTAAACAGCTGGGAATTCAAGGGTAAAACAGTAAAACCAAGAATAAACTAAATAGAGAATAACATGAAACAAATTACTTCAACAAATTTGTATAGCATACACAAATCCAACTTGTCTTCAGACCAAAAACACACATAAAATATCAGTTCAATTTGTCTTCATTAGTTGCAAAGAAAGATTGTTTTAAGAAAAGTAAACAATAATATTGGACCAAGGTCTACCTTAGGTGATGGTATATGCAACTTATGCAAGTAGACTTAGATACATTCAAGATAAATAAAATATTATGCATTGGGCACATAGCTAACAGGCCCTTCTCATGATAAGTTTACCTACTCAATTCAGAACAAACTTAAAGCATTCTGAAGACAAATAGAGTCATATTCTGACAAATACGGAACTAGTCGGGCAAAGACATGACTACAGTTCCTTATTTATGCAGCTTAAAATACTTTTTTGAGGAATTTCCTGAAATGATTGAAACATTCGACCCATTTACTGGTACGTCTTCTTGTTTGTGATATCAGTAGTAAATACTGACAGCATAACGACCGCCAAACACACACCACACACACACACACACGCGCACCCGATAATCTTTTGTATGATTTCACATTGGAGTTGGTGATTGATTCTTACCTCTTCAGTCAGCCACTTCAACGAGTCCCAGTCAATCTTCTCTTTAACAAAAACTTCTTCATATTTAGCTAGGCCCAGATTGCGCAGCCATTCTATGACCGTCTTTTTAGGAGAATGACCAGGAGAACCATCAAAAACCTGTCCCAGACATTGATTCATGGAAGCATCAGAGGGACGATCATTCTGCAAAGTACAGCAATTATAGAACAAAGAGATTAAATTTCAATACTAAAATGTATACTGCCATTCCAACTAGATGCTGAACGAGAAACATATAAAAAAATCCAATACAAACAGAGAGAGCTCCTGATAATACAAAACACTAGATTATACTACATGTGCTAAATTTTGAGATCACTACAACAAACAAAGTGAAATGTTGATACTGTATTTCATCAAATTAGGTGCCCATCAAAGTCGAAGATCTTTCTTGGAACACTATGATAATTTTTCATACTCTGAAACATCGAATAATGGTGAAAATATGGGAGTGATCACAAAAATATATGATGTTTGACGTGTCCTGCAAAAATTATTCTAAGAGCTTGTGACATGAGAATAACCAGTGAAACTGATTGTTAATCTTCTAGTTCCTACTTGTGTCCCTCAGACAATAAAAGTTTCTTCATAATAGATATACAAGCTAGTTTCCACTAGAAAGGAATACAAAAGAAAAGCATCAGATTACATAAAACTGCAGGTTATTGGCTACAGTTCAAAAGCTTGATTAAGAAAGTACAAGTATACTGAAAATCGGAATATTACATCTCTCTTCTCAGACATGTTGGTTATTTAGGATTTGATGAGTTACTTTCTGTTATTTATGATTTAGCTTGACAAATTGTTGTAGTCGGTTGTGTCAGTTATTGGAAGACCCCGAGTGTCTATTTTCTCAAGTCTTTTGCTTGTTTTTCTTCCGCGCGAATCTTTATTTACTTTGATATGAGTATGATTACGTGATATTTAGAGTTTTCTTTAAATGTCACATCATAAACATTTCATGTACAAATAAGAAATCGATATCCAAGGCAACATCGTTACAATCTTATTGCGTTAATGAAACAAAAGAACCCATGCTTCTCAACGTAATGCTCAACAAAGTAATGTTCCTTTAATGGATAAGTGAGTCAAATCAATGTAGGTATGCATAAATGAATGTGAAAAAAATCATCTATAGCAATCTAATGTGAAAAAAATCATCTATAGTCACCCGAAGTGCGTTGGTCATAATGAAGTTAATAGCAATTTTAAAATTCGAAAAAATCACCTGATCATGGTACCCTGTTGCAACCTCATTCCAGGCGCGTTTTCTTCCTTCAAGTCCAACCAGTTGGAGAGAAAGCAACGATCAAATTGTATCTTCCCTGTACAAGTGAACGACAAGAACATATCGTGTTACACTATATCAATCAATGATGGACAAACAATGGTCTCTATCAAGTCTTCAATACCTTGTATTTTACTTCTCAACCGCTCTCTTTCTCGCGCTTTTTGCATCGGATGAGTTAACCGAATGAAACATGGTGTATGTATTTGAAACGTCTCAGCAACTTAATTGTGCGTCCAGCTCAATCGTAAGAATCATCATCAATGATGGGTGAGATATTGCGGTCCAAGGTAGGGATAATACTCGTTTCATCGCCATTATCTGAAATCGCAACTGTTTTGACACGTTTTTGTTTATACGTATCACTGACAGAAGAAGTATCTACCGGTTTGGATGCCTTCTCTTTTCAAAGCCCCATGTATCATCACGATATGACTTTGAATGCCCCGACTTGGGTTCTTTTGAAAGGCGAGAATTGCAACGAGATGATTTTTGTTTCTTAGACAAGTGAGAATTCAAAACAGCGTGGTCGTCTTGGTTTCTCGATCTTTCGCAGGTCAAGATTGTTTTTTTCTCTATGAAATCCCTCCTGGAATCATGACGGCTTGATGAAGAAATCAAAGGTTTATTTTTCCTCACAACCTTTGGTAAAGCAGAGGAATTCATGGCTGAATCTATTTCCCAGCATCTTGATATCTCTTTTTGCATCAGATATTCATGAGTGGTTTCCCTTTTAGACAGGAATTCCAAACGGGGCTGTAAGGCCCAGCAAATTTTGATAAATCTTCAGGCAGGAAATCTGGGTTTAGTAGGCATATCATCATACTCCATACTCATAATTTCATCCCAAGATGAGTACTTGAATTTGGGTGGTCGACACGCACGATTTACGAAACCCTTACAATTCTCTCTTTCTTCTTCTCGCCAACAACGTCGATAACCTGATTCTTCAAGGGCTTTTTAGCAGCAGCAATATTACCAGGCACCTGCAATAATTAGGGGTTATTCCTCCCGGGTGACGACATTGATAGAGAATTATTGAAGTTTTTTTTTTTAAATTATTGAAGGTTTCAAAAAATCTCCGTATGATTCTTATGATATCTGGACTGGATATCATTAGAATTTTATCATTTTCAATAAAAGAATTATCTGGATATTCTTTTTCCCCTAATTTATGGATCGGGATCCTCTGCTCTGCCGTCATCTGCTGTATGTTGCTGTGAAGCGAACGACAGCGTCGTTTGAGGTAAAAGCGACGACGTGTTGATTGTTGTTTTTTTTTCTTTTAAGGTCGAATCATCGTCGTTTCGGCCAAAAGACGCCTTTTTCTTGCAATCCTTCACAAAATTTCGGCCTCTTCACATCAGACGACCTCAACCCCAACCCCTAATTTATGGGCGCGAAATCAAAACTTCACATTATTTCCCCTAATGCAATAGTTAAACAGGTTGTATTCGAGTCAAGTTGAGCCAAACCAAATTAAAATCCTTTAGGATTTGTGCTTGGCTTGATTCAAAAAACTCGGGCTCGAAATTTAGTTCATTGAGCCATTAAAAACATTATCAAACTCAACTTGTTAAGTACTCGATAGAAATCAATTCAGCTTGTGAGCTCAATCATTTTTTAAGAATTAATGATTCTTTTAAAATGCATTAAGATGAATCTCAACTCGTCTAATATTTGACTTGACTGATAATTAATAGGGAATATTAGGTTTTAATCAAACTTTCCACCCTATAAATAAATTTTAATCGCATTCGTTTTTTTTTGCAATAAGAATGAAAAATAATTTTCTTGATTAAATTACCCCTATTTTCTACCGTGAAGCTCGCTGAAGCTACGCATCTTTGCGCTTAATCCGAAGGAAATTAGACGGTGGTACTACTGGTTCCAATGGAGGCATTAACATCAATCAGAAGGGGACCTCATTTACGTCTTCTACTACTGCTCAGCAAAATATACTGACTAAGAAGAAGCGTAATCTTCCTGGAATGCCCGGTAATTTATTCTATATTTATTGCTTTTTATCCTTTTTAATTCAGTGTTTAATTTGACAATTGTCCTTTGGCACTTTTAGTGTGTAGTTTAAAGCTTTTGGATTACAGTAATTACCGAATTCGAATTACGTGGTGCGGCTGGATAAATCGATTTCGATTATTCGTACGCTTGACAAGATTCTTCGTGACCTGAATAAGAGGATTCCTAATAATAGCAGCAGCAGCTAATCAGAATCAGGATACATTCATTCCTTGGTTAGGATTTATGTGCTTATATCAATTGTTATCTACATTTGTTGCTATTTTGGTTTGATTTGATTGAATGTGAAATATCTTCAGGGACCAAGCTTATTGGATGCTGAGCTTTTATGCTCCTGGTAATGTGTTTTTATTCTCCTTTTTATCATTTCATCTTTCTTCATGAATAATTTAGCTTTTCTGTTGGTGAACTTGATTTTTTTGCGTATTAATCTGGTTGGGGAGTATACAACTGTTTATTTGTTTTTTCAAGAACTTGCTGCTGATGGCTCTACTTTTTCCCTTAATAATTGAAAAGTTAAAAGATAAAGGCATTGATGATGAAGCTTTTCATTTGTTTTGCAGGCTGGTTTCATCTATAAATATAACCCACTCAATTTTAATTAAACAACGAGTCAAGAAAACATCTTTTAAGTGAACAACACAATCAATCTTCCTTAAAACATCATAAATGCATCCACAACAGACTTACCATTGCATAAAGTTTTTGTGGTGGTAATTTCTTCCTTGTTCTTTCTTCCTAGAAGAATGTGGCTTTACTTACCTCAAATTTGAACTTATGAACTGAAATTATGTTTCTTTTTTTCAAGAGCTGTTTTTTCAAATTCGAGCATGTTCCAAGCGGAAACCGTGTCAAAGTTCCAAGTGAAATGCATTCCAGAGAAGAAAATCAATTCCTAAGAGCAAAGCTAAAGAAAATGTTTCCCATACTGTTGATTCTCACAAGGTATGAACTTACGCAATGAATTCTCGTATTCCATAAATTCACGTATTGAGTCTAGAAATTCACGTATTGGAGTGCAGGACATTCCTCCGGCAACTAGGGTTGAGAGGAATACCAAGCGAGTATTAAACTGCCATGGTAGATATTGAAGCTACCATTGTCAACTCTTTTGATAACCATGAAGTTGAAACTAATAGTTCTGTTTTTTAGGATTAATAGTTCTGTTGAGAGCAGAAATAATGGTAGGATCTGTGTGGTTGATCATATTGGTGATCTCACGCTTTAAGGTTTGGTTTAAGGATGCATCTATGATGTTTTAAAGAAGATTGATTGTGTTTTTACTTGGTTCATATCATTAAGCTTTACTATAGACTAGTGTTACTTTGTTGGTGTATTCTTGTGTTCTTTGTATTCTTTACTCTTGTGTCATTTTCAACCATATATAAGCCAAATTTAAATTGAAAATTTGATTTTGGAGAAAAGAGAAGTGTTTAAGGGTTGATAAACTTGAAATACTTTTGTTGACTTTATGGTGTTGCCTTTTCTACTTTCTTCAAATATACCTTTAAAGATACAATGTTGCAATGTTTTTTCTTTTCAAAAGAATCAGTAGTAGTGTGATTCAAACCCCCTCCCTTACATTGGAAAGCATACTAAAGATGATATTTCAGTCATTATAAGAAATGCAATGGATATTTGGCCTTGGTGGTTGAAGATTGTTGATTCAAATGGTTATGTTTGTGTTTTTGTCTTTAGAAAATTGGAGGAGCCTAGATTCTCTATTGATGAGGCCGAACCGATGATATTTGATGCATTTTCTGATTCATACATCTTTCATGGAGTTTGATGTGGTGCGGATTTGAAGAATGAAGGTCCATAGATGGTAAAATAATTTGCTCTTGTCTTGAAGAACTTGAAGAATGTTTTAATTGATAGGCTTTTTGATTACATCCAATAGGAATTAGGCTTTTATTCTCTTGATTCCCGGAGTTGCATCTCCATAATGCTTTGATAGATTGTTTCATTAGGATATGAAGCATTTTTGATAGATTGTTGTATTCACGCAATGTAAATGGTGATATTTTGGATGTTAATAAAATGTTACTTTGTGTTATTTTGTTGGTGTGTTACTTTGTTGAAGAAAAAAATACTAGTGTGTTCTTTGTTGGTGTATTACTTTGTTGAGAACAAAAATAAACTAGTGTGTTACTTTGTTGGTGTGTTACTTTGTTGAGAACAAAACTAGACTAGTGTGTTACTTTGTTGGTGTATTACTTTGTTGGTGTGTTTCTTGGTTGGTGTATTCTTGTGTTACTTTGTTGGTGTATTCTTTTTGTTAAGAACAAAAATAGCTAGTCACATTACTTTGTTGGTGTGTTACTTTGTTGAGAACAAAACTAGACTAGTGTGTTACTTTGTTGGTGTGTTACTTTGTTAAGTGTGTTACTTGGTTGGTGTATTACTTTGTTGAAAACAAAATAGACTAGTGTGTTACTTTGTTGGTGTATTCTTGTGTTGGTGTAAGCGCTCGATAAAAATCGGCTTTCAAATACTACGTCGAAAGGGTATCAAACGCGTCTCAAAGCGAAGATAAAAAAGTATGAACTTTGGTGAAACAATTTTGATTATCGGTGTTAAATCAAAAGTTCACGTTATTTTAAAAAAAAGCTCCGGATAATATAAATATTTT
Source organism: Gentiana macrophylla (assembly GCA_026214975.1). Lineage (NCBI taxonomy): Eukaryota > Viridiplantae > Streptophyta > Magnoliopsida > Gentianales > Gentianaceae > Gentiana > Gentiana macrophylla. The sequence continues at coordinate 34,428,101 of CM047812.1, forward strand.
TAAATTTCAAAATATACGTCGGAAGGGTATCGTGTTGAGCTCAAATTGAAGAGCAAAAAAAAATGAATTTTGGTGGAAAATTTTTAGATAATCGGAGTTATAAATCAAAATTCTGGGTGTTTGAAAAATTAAATAAACAAATAAAATAGAAAGCAGCATAAGCGCAACACGCCAACCTTCATATACATGAGCGTGAGCTCAATCATTTTTTAAGAATTAATGATTCTTTTAAAATGCATTAAGATGAATCTCAACTCGTCTAATATTCGACTTGACTGATAATTAATAATTTATAGAAAATGTTGTTAAAGAAAATTGTTATGTTTATAATTAATTAAATAATTATTTAATGTAGATCAATTAACTTGCGAGCTTCTCGATTATTGTAGTTGAAAGCTCAAGATCGGCTCGGTTAATCATTCAAGCAACTCAACTCAAGTTCAAACTCGAACTCAAAAAAAACCAAATCGAGTCAAACTTTTTTCCGAGTCGAGTACGATGAACTCATGATAGCCGATTCATTTACATTCGTAGTTACATTACACCACATGAAAACTCCACAATGGGAAAAGTCCTATTGATTTTAGATGAAATTTTGGTATTAAACACGTATTAATCATTTAGCAAAGGACAATTTTTTTTTGTCATGAGTTGTCATTGTTGCTATCTATAGTAGAACCTCGATAAATGAATGTTCGATAAATGAATAACCTCGCCAAATGAATAATTTTCTCCGGTCCCGACTTGGGCAAAGGGGCTAAATGAATAACCTCGCTAAATGCATTAACAAATAAAATTTTTTGAGTCCTTAAGGACCCTATGTAAAACATAAATGAATAATCACTAAGTTTCATATATATATATATATATATATATATATATATATATATATATATATATATATATATATATTAAACAAAAATATTTCATCCAATCAACAATTTTCATATAATGATTCATTTCTTCTCAAAAATGTATCTATAGTTGTTTTTTTTTTTTTGCCTACCACCAAAATTCATCACATCCTTAATTTTTGCAATGCATGCCATGACTTCGGAATATTTTGCACGTGTTGTAGCAAGTAATTTTGTATGGTGCCTACTGCCTGAAATGCTTCTTTTGAGTACACATTTGGTATGACGCTACTATCACCTGGTTTAGGACCATTCTCATCATTTAGCACGGACTCAATAATTTCTTCGTCTGTAGTCGATTCCATAACTGCATCATTCTCGTTAGGATAGTTCAAAAGATGTTCGATGTCCATCACATTTCTATAGCGGAATCTAGAAATGACATCAGTTAATCCTTGGATATCTTCTTCTAATTGACCAGCTTCTAATTCAGGAACATCAATTTCTTGAGACCGAATCTTGCAATGCTGGAAACAATTTGCAATTTTTTTGCCGTCACATCAAATCTCCAACCATGGTAGCAAAAGTAATAGCATCCAAAATGTTAATCTTTTCAAGATTTAGTGAGCCAACTTCAAGGCTCAGCAAAATGCTTGAATAAAAACGACGCCGATAATGAACTTTGATGCTCGAATAATCCCAGCATCACATGGTTGAATTTTAGACGTTGTGTTAGGAGGCAAGAAAATAACTTGTGTTTGTTTTGGGTTAGAGTTTTTTTGGGAGTTTTTTTGGGAGTTTTTTTAGATAAAGTAATTGAAATAATGATTAGAAAGTTGATGGGGTAAAATAAAGTAGAATAATGATTGGTGTAGATTATGAAATGATTGGTGAAATAAAGTAGAATAATGAATAAAATAATGGTAAAAAATGTAATAAAGTTGATAAAGTGAAATGATGAGAGATGATTTAATATTTTTTTATTTGTAGTTGAAGATTTGATTGTTGAAAGAATTGTAAGAAATGATTGGTGATGTGATGGAAAAAAAACGCCGAAAAAAACTCCGGCCAAAACAAACGGATACATTTCTCAAGCCTTCAACAACATTCAAAGTTTTTATAAGTTTTTTAAAAGAATTTTGACAATTACCCTCTAGATACATTTATACATTAAAAGTAAAAATACTAATCCTAAGAAAAAAAAAGTGTAAAAATATTATTTAAAATGAATAAATATTCATTTATTGATATATGAATAATATATTCATTTATCGATAAATAAATAAACTCGCTAAACGAATATTTTTTTCTGGTCCCGAGGCTATTCATTTATCGAGGTTCTACTGTAATTAGATTCAAAAAATGACAATAAAATAATTATTAATGTTCTTTTTAAAATGGAAAATCATTATTAATGATGTTAGTTCCCTTCATTGTTGTGTCAATCTCCTCCCCACTAAATATTTATATAGTATTAATTTTCCCATTATTATATGTTTTATAAGAAGTAAATGTATTTATTGATCACATCCGCAATACAAGGATGAGAACGGGTTGGATCATTTTGTGCATGCATATTTGTAAGCTTATTTTCTTGTCTTTTTTAATAAAAGAATATGAATAAGAAACAAAAGCTGCACATTTCATTGTCTTTTCAAAAAAAAGAAAAAAAAAAGAAAAGAATGAGAAACAGAAGCCGGCAACAGACTGACAATCCAGAATAATGTTTTTAAGCGCAAACAAATTTTCAGTGTGCTCTGTAAGACGATAATGAGAGTATATCTCCTTCAAACATGACATTGAAATATGAGGCCAAATGCAAAAGCACGATAGTCTTTATCAATTTCAAACTAAATTTTAAATTTGTCCCATCATTTAATATTTGGTGACGATATTTCAACGATGACAATAAAATTAATCAATATAACATTATATGTTATTACGTAGACAAAATTGTCATCACTATTAATTATCATCTTCTAATTTATTATATATTGTGGTCATACATTTATTTCTTAATAATCCCAGTGGGCAAAATCAAGGCTTTAAGACCAAAAAATCTTAGGTTAGTTTTATTTTATGCAGAAATTGATATTTTATCGTACAAACTAAAAGAAATTTATAATAGTAGCTTCACAAAGCCAATATGAGGGTTAAACTTCATACCAGTGACAAACTTTAGAGGGGCAAAAACTCCAATAAAACAAACAGTGTTAAAAGAAGAATATACATTCTATAGCGTTTAACAAGAAAAAATCTATAAAGGAGAACTAAAATCCACATAGAGACACTAATATAGCCTAGTAAACTTGGTTGTACGGACACGGATACGGAGACACGGGACACGGGGATACGGAAGTTTTAAAAAAAACCGGACACGGGTGTGGGGGTCAAAATGTAAATATTAAAAATATAGGGACTGAAATGTAATTATCAAAAAATGTAGGGACTAAAATGTAATTACAAAAAATATAGTGACTAAATGATAAATTTGACTCCAAGCAAGTAACTAATAATATTATCATACATTCAACACTTTTAGTGCTTTCATGAGCTCACACTCCAAATTACAAAACATCATAGTTATAATTTTCAAAGTAATTATGCAAAATACATAGCTTTTTTCAAATTTCAAATTTTATGCATAAAATAGTACTGCAAAAGATGGAAGAGTAGCATCATATATAATGTTATATTTCAACATCATCTGAAACTATGTCGTTTTAAGTAGAAAATTGTCCAAAATCTGATAAAATTGTTTATTTTTTCGATACACGTGTCCAAATTTTTTTAAATTCGATTCGGCCCGATGGCGTGTCCAAATTTTTCGTAAATTCCAATTCAGCACGATGGTGTGTCCGACACGGGACACGCCGGCTAAACGGAGTGTCCGTGCAACATAGCTAGTAAACAAATTATTTGCCCCCAATTATATAGAATTCCCTCAAAAAAAAAAAGTATATATTATCAAAATTTTCCGGCTGATTCAAATCTGGAAGGATTCATACCGGTAGAGAAAGACCAAAATTGACTACAATGGTCAACCGGTAACACCGTCCGTAACCACGTTCAACTGCCTCTAAAACAAACTTAATCATGTCACCAACTTTAAAACAAACTTGTGTCTCCTCTGAAACTTGACTTGCAATTTTGGTTGCAGACATGCATAGTGTTTCACACCAGCAAATTTGTGATGGTTGTTTGACATCTCCTTTATCCGAGCTCCGTAGGCCACGTAATACAAACCTCTTTAATTTAACGGATATGTAAAAAAAAAAAAAAAAAAAAAAAGGGTATGATGATGGTCGAACTGAGCCGAGAAATTGGAAAATCAACCTTTTAACCTCTCGACATTTTTTCTCGCTTGATTATTCGACATTTTTTTCGTGTTACTCATCCAAATTTGGATGAAATCGTCCAAATACAATCAAAACCCTCCAAATTTGGATGCATTTCGTCCAAATAAATTGAATGGACAAAATGGACGAAAACCGTTCGAATGTTGGACGCACCGTCCATCTTGGGGAGAATACCGTAGATTTTTGGACGGTGCGTCCAACATTTGGACGGTTTCCTTCCATTTTGTACAAAGCTCTAAAACCGTCCCAATTTGGACGGTATAATCTAGTCTCTCCGTCCAAAAAAAAGGACGCACCGTCTAAATTTGGACATATACATCCCTTTTTGGACGAGTTTCATCCATTTTGAAACCTCCATCAATGCCTTATTATTTACTCTCTTCACCTACTCTTGTCTTCACTGTTTCATCACACAAAAATTCACCATTGCTTCCAAAAAAATCACCATTGCTACACCAAAATTCACCATTGATACCAAAAAAAAAAAAAAAAAAAATTTGTCCTTTGAACAAGAAATTGCTTTATTTCACTTGAGTTGTATTTTTAAACAAAATGGGTAAGCATTTACTTAAGTTTGAATAAATTTATTTATTGTGTTTGTTTTTATTGTTATTTGTTCACATGAATTTTTTATTTTTATTAATGATATAAATTTTCGATTTTTAGCGTAGTGTAGTATGTGCATTTTCGATTGTTAATGTTTCGATTTTTATTAATGTTATAAATTTTTGATTTTTATTAATGTTATGAATTTTTGATTTTTATTAATATTGTTAATGTTATAAATTTTCTATTTTAGCGTAGTGTAGTATGTGCATTTTCAGGGTAGAGAAATGATTAATTTTGATTATATATTTCGATAATGGAATTGACATTCGTTGGATAAGTAGGATAGTCAATGATACATTTTATTTTGATTGATATATTGTGATGAAATATTTGGATAACGATACAAATATATTTTGGTTGATGTCAATGTGATCGCTTGTAGTAATAAACGAAACTTGTTTACCGAATGTGTTTTATTGGTTTGGTACAAAGTTGATTATGTTGTTGTTGTAGTGGAAGATGAAAATTCAATTCAAATATATGCTTTTTGAATTACGTATTTTGTGATAGTATGAGAACATCCTTGAAATTATTGGTAACAAGAATGTGATTTAAAAAATTGAAACAAACGACAAATTAATGTCGTTTGAAAATATAAACGAATATTTCGAATCAATTCCATGGTACGCCTCGGCTTTGATGAGGTTGTTAGAATTGCATGCTTTCCTAGGGTGTTTTCGATTCCTTCGATCCGCTATGTCATGCCTAATCTCCAGGCTTTGTATCAGGGCTCCGGGTAGGTAGCTCGTAGAAAATTCATTAGAGTCCGCTCAAACAGAGCATCTTTTCCTGCTCTCAAAGACTGGTAAATCCTCACCGAAAGTAAGACACCCTTAGATTGAAAATCTAAGTTACATTGCCCGCTCTGTCCGCATCCGTTCTCATTCGTCATTATCAAGTACTCTATGACGTTGATAAAACACTACTCTCTTCTTCTCTTTCCCCCTCTAACGTTACAACACAACATAACACAAAAGAACGATGTTCAGAAAAACCAAAAAAAAAAGATGATAATAAATTTGGTTTATATATATATATATATATATATATATATATATATATATATATATATATCTTTATTTATTTATTTATTTATATGTGTGTGTGTGTGTGTATATATATATATATATGTGTGTGTGTGTGTGTGTGTGTGTGTGTGTGTGTGTGTGTGTGTGTGTGTGTATAAATATATAAATATATATTTATATGTGTGTGTGTAATGAGTATAAGTATCTTCATTTATTAATAATTGTGTCATTCTTTTTGACATATAATTAAACAAAATATCATATTTTAACATCGCAAAAACACTCACACTTACATTCACACACACACTTATTACATACATGCACTTGTACTTATTACATATATATGTGTATCACATGACAATATGATGACATATATACAAACATTTTATATATTCATTGTTTATATATTATTTTATATTCATATCTCCATCAGATCTTGATTTAAATTTATAATTCTTTCACAGATAACAACATTGTGTCCGTTAAGTTTGAATTTGGTGGAGAGTGGATATACCACGAAGGATGCGACATATGGTCTTATAGAAAAGGAAAATTTTATTTGATTCGTGTAAAAACCGATATGACATTGGATGAAGTGAAGCAGAAAGTGTGTGGGAAAGTAGGAATTTGATGTATCGAAAAATACATTGGTCATGAAACTTTTGTACGCAAAATACGAGGGGCCAATTGATGTTTTGGATGATGAGACATGGCTAGAGTACATTGATGATCTGCTTAGACTAGAAACCGTCAAACTTTGTGTTAATGCTGAACCGGTTATTGCTGATGATGACTCGGAAGACATATACGACAATGCATTTGACTTAAATGAACAACCGATAGTTGAAGAAAATGATAGAGGGATTGAGGATTTTACATCCGAACTTTATTATAATTGGAATTCTGGTGAGCATGTTGTACGTACTCCACAAGTCTCATCCCCTCATGAAATTGTCATCCAACCGAATACAACTTTCGGTGATCAAGTAATTGACTTGTCAAGTGAACGTGGCTACGATTGGGGATTTATTGCAAATATGATTAGCCAGCCATTGCACATACCTTACAGTGAACAACCTATGGCTAGAATGTGTGCATCTATGAATGAAGTTGGATGATTTGAGTAATTACTGGCCTCAGTTGGATGATTTGAGTAATTACTGGCCTCAGTTCTTCAGCCTGCACATTTAGGGATATAGTGTCATCGCCTTGCAGGTTCGCGGAGGTAGACGCATAATGTGTACGCCTCGACTGGCTACGTCGAGCGTCCTCTTCATCAATTTCGGGACGCTCACGTTCTATGCGTTGACCAGAGGCACGGGACGGTGTGTTTCCGACGGGAAGGACCGGTGGTGTGTTTCTGACGGGAGGGACCGGTAATTGACGAGGTACAGCCATAACATCCGCCGCCGGCAACCCTAGTGAAATTACGTAATCC
>CM047812.1:34437888-34594275 GCA_026214975.1 Gentiana macrophylla
ATCACATTCTTGTTACCGATAATTTCAAGGGCATTTATACTAAAGACATTTATACTCCACTGTGACTCATCCTACTCATTGTCAAATTTAAATAATTAGCAATACTACTATCATAGAATCTTACATTATACTATCAAAAATTACACTAGAATATCAAATAAAAAATTATAACACTATCATACATATTCTTACACTATCATAAATTACTTCTAAATGCACCATCATACATTTAATCATACCATACATGAATTGAATTCAAACCCAACAATAAAAGAACACACTATTGAACATGAAACATGACGATCTCTAAATTATACATGAATTTTCGAATTTTACATGAACATCAATAAACTATAAACCTTAAGCTATTAATTACATATTACTAATTTTCATACATATCCATTTGAATTATAAGATTCATACATATCATTTCGATTTCTAAAAGCACTTCATCATACTACATATAATCATACAATATATGAATTTGAATCTAAACCATAAACCCTATAACACCGTTGAATCCCAATCGAACAAATAACATTATATTCATGGTGACATAAACCGTAAAAATCCTGTCACAATCAAATAACAAAATTTAATTGGATTAATTCGAATCAAATAACAAAATCAAATAGGATATGAATTCAAATCGTATGTATGATTACCCAACAAAATCAAATAACAAAAACAAATAAAGAAATCAAAAACGGAATTGGAAGAGACCATAAAAAATAAAAAACCATAAACACCCACATTAGGTGCTTCTACGCTCTGAGAAGACGAAGGATTAGCCATTGTAATCGTCCAAATTTGCTCTGAGAAATGGAAGGATTGAAATGTTGTAAATCGTCCAAATTCGGCTGTTTTACTGCGTTTTTTTCCAGAGGTTTTGCTTGAAACGGCTGTGATATGGTTTGAAATGAGGAAGAAGGACTGATAAGGGTTTGAAAATGGACGTTTCCGTCCAAAATGGATGAATCCGTCCAAATTTGGACGTGCGTCCTCTGTTTTGGACGGAGAGACTAAATCATACCGTCCCAATTTGGACGGTTTTAGAGCTTTGGACAAAATGGACGGAAACCATCCAAATGTTGGACGCACCGTCCAAAAATGGACGGAATTATTCCCAAGATGGACGGTGCATCCAACATTCGGACGATTTTCGTCTATTTTGTCCATTCAATTTATTTGGACGAAATTCATCCAAATATGGACGGTTTTGACTGTATTTGGACGGTGAACCTGAAAAAAAATCAGAATCTGGACGGCCTGAAGAAAAATGTCAGAGGTTAAAGGGGCCTGATTTTCCAATTTCTCTGTGATATAATGTCTTAATATATGTGTTATGCTTTACCCAAGGTCTTTATAACAGTTGGCGTCTCTCTCTCTCTCCAATATAGCTGTATTTTTTATTTCTTTTCTCCGACAGATTTAATGGTTTGTTAAGTGTGCATGATTTTACTTTTTATCTCTCTCGGGTACAGCTCTAAAGAGCCGTTGGAGTACAAAGCTGAAATACAAAGTTGTATCTTTTCCGTTGGATGAAAAAGCCAAAAAGGCAGGACTGCAATTGAAAAGCAAAAAGACAATAGTTTGCACAAGAAAAAAACATTTCTGGCACCTCCTCTATATATACTCTCCTAGCCACATCAAATGATGCAGAACATCCCTCTCCCTCAATTCAACATTCTTCACTAACTTCTCTATCTCTTATTTTCTCAGCACTTGTATTGTAAGCCCTTTTTGTTTATTGAGTGTTAAAGAAAAGTGAGTGTGAGTGTGGTAGAGTGTAGCTCTACAAGGAAATTGTTAGTGAGTATTTGTTGTAGCATAGAGGTGTTCTCCACTTGTTATTGAGGAGCAATAACAAGGGCACAACTTAGCCAAGCTGTGGTTCAGCAGTTCGAGCTCGTTCCTGCTGAGATACGAATTCATGGAGCTGAATTCGGGTTCTAGAATCCGGGCAGTGATTCTTGGTAAGTACTCATTTGGTGAGTGTTTGTCACTCCTTTGGTGAGTGTGTTTTGTACAAATCTGTTGAATGTTGTTACTAAGGATTTAGGCATCTTAGTGTTGGTCGGGGTAAGACTAACACTAATTTGGTTATCCGGTTAGTAACACTTTAACAATGAAAGTGTTGTAATTTTATCTTTTTTGTTTCTGTTTTGTAATTAAACTCAAGCTACATCTAGTGAAAACCTTTGTGTGTGGGTGTGATCTCTAGTAGATCACATAGATGTGCTTTAGGTAGTTTATATCTTATTGACACACCTTAGAATTGCATGCTTAGGCTTAAAGAATTTAACAACTGAATCTGCAATTCTATTTTGATATTGTTGTTTGTTTGAACACTAAGAAGCTACATGTTCTATGACATCAACTAAACCAGAAATCTGCAATAGTGTTCAACCTGTTTCAATTCTGCATATCATAGTGGCTATATTAACAAACTGAACTTGTTTTTAGAAACTCTTCAACTGAAGTTAACTTAGGTTCCGTTAGTTAATTGAAACTAGATCTTCCGCCTAGGTTCATTAACCGAACTAAGTTAAGTGTTTACTCCGATTTTCTCTGATAAACCAACTGCTTTGTTTTAATCGCATAAGTGTTTTGAAAAGTGGTTAAAGAATTTTTAAAAAGGTATAATACTCTATTCACCCCCCTCTAGAGTATTTATTGCGCGTTCTCGATCCAACACAAAGCTGTCTGTACTTTGTTCAACTCTTCTGCTATTAAAGATTTTGTTGGATCAGCATCTTCTTTGATTGGTGACTGAGTTTGGAGATCCTAAATCATCAAGGCTTGTCCATCATATTTAAATTGCTTATGATGGTCAGTTGTATGTGACCCAACTGGTAATCCTTCTTTCTGAGTAACTGACTTTCCTTGATTGTTAGTATTGTATTCAGTTTGCAGAACTGAATCTTTTTCTGTCAGTTTCTTTGATTCATCATCCTTTCTTGGTTTTTCCTTAGGTTTGATGAATCAACTGACTTTTTCATCTTCCCTTGTTGTGACTTTTTTCAAGTAATTTGTAGCATTTAGTTAGAAATTCTTCTGAGGGGAATAATGCATACAAATCCTCTACTTCAAAAAATTTCAGAAACCATTCTTCTTCAGATCTCAATGCTTCTCTGAATGATTCCTGATTATCTACAGTTTTCAACTTCAATTTCATGAGGTTGATGATCCTTTGTGGTGCAATAGATCTTTCTTCTTCCTGTGTCTGCTGAGTCTCTTCTGTAATATCCATATCAGAAACTTGTTTCTCTTCTATCTTTTGCTTCTTAAGAGAATCACCTTCAGCTGACTGAACATCTTTAGATGTTATCTTCAGTTCTTGTTCCCCCTTGGTTGTAGCTTTATTGCTTGTTTAAGTTGCCTTAACTGATGATTCGAGAAACATGGTTCTTTCCACTGCTCTTTTACCTTCTCAGTCAATTTTGCGCTTGACTCATTTTTGTTCAGCTATTTGTTCTGAGTCAGTCTTCTTTCCTTCTTCCTTTGAAGGTATATCTTTTGAATTTACAACTGTTGCAATCTTCCCAGTTTTGCTTGATGCAACAGCTTGTTCAGCTTCTTTTCCATATTTAAGTGCTTCCAGGTAATGCTTTGTATCACCGCATGAGTGACTTCTTCACATGAAGTCTTCCAGTCCTTTTATTTCCTTCATTCTTGGCTTTGTTGATGCGTTCAAGTTCTTCAATATGTTGTTTCTCTATCTGATTGAAAACATATCCACCCCAACTGAAGTCAAACTCATCCCAGATGATGTTCATCAGATTGATCTTGTCCACAGATAAACTTCCTAGTCCTTGAGACTGTCCAATAACGGTGCTAGTTACCCATTTGCAGAATATGGCTAATTCTGGCTTTAGGCTCGCCATACTTGAATAAACATCTGTTGATTTCTCTGTTGAGGAAATTCGAGAGAGAAAATCTTCACGCTTGAGTGGTAAATTAACTAAGTCGATTGATTTCTCATTTGGATTCTTGAAATCAAACAAATGTCGAAGAATCTCTGTACTGACATATATCTTTTCTCTATGAACGATTGTTGTAAGAGAATGCTTCACAATCTTCAAATTCTCCCAAAATTTGAATAATTGCTTCAGTATCTAAGTCTTTCTTCAATTTGATATCCCACACATTTTCAAGGCCTTGTATTTTTGCGAATCTTTTCACATAATCTTTTCTTTTTCAAATTGATCTAAATAAAAGGTTACACCATTGTCTATCAATATGAATTCTTGTGGAGAGATTTGTTTTTGGGCCATTTTTGCTTTTTGATGAATTTTGTGAGTGGATGGAATGATAAATGTTGCAGATATGATCCCTCGATCTATATAAGATTGTGTTGTATCGTTTGAACTTGCACTGAATATTTGTGTATCCGATGCATGTACTATTTGTCATTTTCCGAGTACACACGCAACGAATTCTGACAATTACGGCGGTAAATTAATGTGATGTGACTGTAGTCGAATACGTTCATTTAACCACTTGACTATCTTTGACTCTTTACTGATCTTCAATTTTGATAGTCAGTCCTTTGTTGAGTAGGAATGCACTTTTAACGTCCATTTGATATACTTTAAACTTCTTGTAGGCTGCAAAGGCAAGAAATAATCTGATTGCCTCCAATCTTGCAACTGGTGCATAGGTTTCATCAAAATCTATCCCTACCTCTTGAGAATATCTATTAGCCACCAATCTTGCTTTTTTTCTACAATATTTCCATCTTCATACAGCTTTTTTCTGAAAACCCATTTGGTGCCAATTATATTTGCATGATCTGGTCTGTCCACCAATTCCAAACTTGATTTCTTTCAAATTCATTAAGTTCTTCTTGCATAGACATCATCCAATCTGGATCCTTCAAAGATTCCTCTATCTTTTTTGGTTCAGTTTGAGATATAAAACATGAAATCATTGCATCTAATTGATTTCTTGTCCTAACTCCTTGTTGGACATCTCCAATCACTTGTTCTTTAGGATGATCTCTCATCCATTGATGTATTGGAGGTTGCATTTCTAGAGCTTGATTTTCTTGAACTGGTTCTTCTGGGATTTCAGTTTGATTATCCTGAGCTTGAACTGGTTCATCTTCAACTTGTGCAGGTTGTTCTGTTGTTGATTCAGTTATTGGTAATTGAGACAGATCTTGATCTGAATTCTTTTGTGACTGAGGTTGATAGACAAGTTCTGGTTGGTCTTCCACCGTGTCACCAATAAAGTTTGGTTCATCAAAAACCACATGTATTGATTCTTCATGCTTGAGTGTCCTTTTGTTTAATACTCTGAAAGCTTTACTCACACTAGAATATCCCAAGAATACTCCTTCATCAGCTTTGCTTCCATTGTTATGTATGTAACATTTGCTTCCAAAAGCATGAAAGTATGAGACATTTGGTTCCTTCCATTCCATATCTCATAGGGTGTTTTCTCCAGCCTTTTGTTCATTAGGGCTTTGATCTGTGTATAGCAAGCTGTGTACATAGCTTCTACCCAATATCTTTCAGGTAACTTAGATTCACAGATCATAGTTCTACCAGCTTCTTTGAGTGTCCGGTTCCTTCTTTCATCTACTCCATTTTACTGAGGTGTTGTTGTAGCTGCAAGTTGAGGTAACACTCTATTTTCTTCACAGTACCCAATAATCACATTGTTGAGAAATTCAGTCCCTTTATCTGATCTTATCTTTACAATTGTAACACTTTTCTGATTCTGAAGTCTCTTCAGCAATTCTGTGAGTTTCTGCTTGGTTTCACTCTTCTTTGTTATGAAAATTATCCAAGTGTATCTTGAATAATCATCAACTACTACCAGTGTATATTTCTTTCCACTTTCACTGATAGGTGTGACTGGTCCAAACAAATCCATGTGTAACAGTTCTAAAACTCTTGTTGTTGAGTGTTGAGACTTGGTCTTGAAACTTGCTTTTACTTGCTTCCCTTTCTGACATGCATCACATAAGCTGTCTTTCTTGTAGTTAACTTCTGGTAATCCGATTACTAGATTTTTCTTGAATAACAACTTGATGTCATCAAAATTAAGATGACTCAATTTCTGGTGCCATAGCCAACTGATTTCTGACTTGGTATGCACAAGTAGGAAAGTTTCTGAAGCACCTGTCGATCAATCCACAATGTACATATTTTCCTTTCTTCTTCCGACTAAAACGAATTGGTGAGTAGTTTCACTTATAACAATGCAAAACTCTTTGACAAATGTGACACTGTATCCCATGTCACAAAATTGACTAGTGCTGAGTAAGTTGTAGTTGAGTCCTTCAACATAAGCTACATTTCTGATCTTCAGTCCATTCTTGACTAAGGTTCCATTGCCTCTTCTAAAACTAGGTTTTTCTTTGAACCAAAATTGACTTTTGGTCCATCTTAAGCATGAAATTCAACTAAACATTCTTTGCTCTTTGTCACGTGTCTAGAGAAACCACTGTCAAAGTACCAGGTATCCTGCAAAACAAATTACTGAGTTTTAGGTACCCAATTCTATTTGGGTCGATAAGGGTCAGTTGTAAATAAAACATTTGTAATATTTCCATAGGGTCTCATTTGGAAATTGTTGCACTTATTAACACACACACACACACACACACACACACACACACACACACATATATATATATATATATATATATATATATATATATAAGCTACATTTCCATAGTGTCTATTTCTGGATTGTGTCTTATTCATATGTTCTCTCATGTCTTTTGGTCTAAACCAATTTTCATTGTTCCTTTTAATGTTGAAAACTGAGTAATAATCATCATTTTGCTGTCTATGGTGAGCATCTCTATACTGAGGTCTAAACTGACTTCTGTACTAAGGATTCCACTGAGATCTAGAATATATTCTCTACTGAGTCCTTGAATGAGACTTATAATAAGTCCTTTGTTGTGAATGATTATTCCTTACATTTTTAGCAATAGATTCAGAGAAATTCCAATCATCATCAGAAGGAAATAATCTGTCTTCCCCCCCTGAGTTTTTGATTCCTTGAATGATTAACAATCTTGGATTTAGCATGATTAGATTTTTTTGGTTCTTAGCTTGGTCAGTTTTGTAGATCCGGCATTTGATCTAGCATCATTGTTTCTATGATGTGCATCTGCTTTTACCTTTAGATTTTCCTTTGTTATGAATTTCACCGTGTTGTTGATTTATTTCTATGTTTTGATGATGAGTGCCATACTAGCCGTTATAGTGCAAAGGCAAAAGATGTCTAGATCAAATGTATAGGTTTATTAGAGTTTGATTCATAAATAGGTTTGATCAAACAAGCATCAGAAAGTGGTCATTGATATCAATGATGGTGTAGTTCAATGAGGGTAGATAGGTCAAGAGACTAGTCTTGAACTCACTTTGAAGACCAAGGCCGAGGTTCAAACTCAGTAAATGAAGGCTAAGGGATCAAACTTAGTATTTAAAGTCAAGGATATGGAATCAGAATTTAGGCAAGTCTGTGATGACCTAAACTGATTACATATACTTTGTGTAGAAGGTCTAAGTTCCATAAGTTGGATGATGTTTGGAACTTGGTTATAATTAAAATGGTGTAATCTAACTTCACAAATAAAAGTTAGATAAAAGAAATCAGCAGCATTACATTTTATACACAAAGAAATTGTTGTTCAAATAGATCGATAGTACTTCAATGATGATGAACTCGCCGATATATATACCTCGATTAAATCAAGATTATATTGGAAGATTACATGGATAAGGACAGCCAACTACCTCTGACTTATCAAGAAAATCAAAGGTTGAGATTAAAAAGACGTTGGGATGATTTATGTTTTTATCCATTGGATACAAGTCAAAGGGTGACAGATGCCTTTGTCAAAAAGGAATTTGACGTTGTCATCCTATGAATAGTGACAGAATGCGAATCAGATGGGACAAAAACAAGGAACGGTCACATTTGAATTTCAAATACAAGTCACATGCATTCCTGCCTATAAATAGAGGATTTTCAACTCAGAAACTAGATGATGAATTTTGGATAAACTTTAAGAGATAACTCGAAATAAAAACACCTCTTTGAACTTCTTGAGCATAAAGCTACTGATCCAGTGAATTACTTCAAGTGTATTCTACATTCAAGCTATATCAAGCATACACACTTGAAGCCTGCAAGCTGCTGATTACTTCATCCTAATCAAGTGCTGCCAATGAATCATTTATTTGATTCAATCTTTATTTTATAAAGAACCTCTTGAAGACAAGTGAAGCATCTGTTGGGTGTGAAAGATCATTGTTTGTGGTGGAGCTGGTGAAGAGGCAATTCTACCCTTCAAGGACCAGTGGAAGACTCGGGAGCGACAATTCTACTGTTCCCGGTTTTCGCCATGAAGCCATAGTTATTGGTGAAGGACAAACAACTTAGGAATCTTTGTAACAACTACATCAAAGATCTCTAGTGAATTTCCTCCAACATCACAGGAGAAGAGTGGGTGACGAGATTACACCACCTGGAACCACTATAAAATCTCGCCTACTTACTTTCGACATTTAATTTACGCACTTAGTTTATTTTGTACATCAACCTCATGAATCTAGCAAATCGAAATCACACACTTGCACTCATGAGTATCTAATACTTAGTATCATATTTAACAACAAGTATTAAGGCTTAATTTTGATTTAATTCCATGGACAAATTCAAAGAAACTCAACTATCGATGAGACTCATCGCTTATCGGCAGGCTCATCGAAGTCTCAAAGCAGACTCTGAAGTATCGCAGATCAAGTCCAACGTTACGATTTTTCTTGATGTTGGATTATTTTAGCTTGAAACCGAGCATTTTGAGGTATGTCGGTTTTCAGCTGGTATATCTGATTTTTTCAGTTCTTAGAGCATTAACTGAGCTTTTACTCTTCTTCAAAACTTAGTACTCTGTATTCATCTGATCTTTATTGACTTGATCAGAGTACACCATATAAAATTATATCTTCTAAGATATCATTGTCCTTATGTATCTTAGGTCTTCATACAAGATCTATAAAGTCAGTTCATGCCATCACAAACTTACCTGAAGTCTAACTTTACAGTCTCGGGTTATAGTCTTCATTAACTTAGTTTGAACCCTCAGTTCTTCAATCTTCAATAACTGAGTCTGTGTCCCTCAGCCTACATAACTGAGTTTGTCCCCTCGGCCTTCACCTTCTACAGATAAGCCAATCGAGTTTGACTCTCTATTTATTACAATGCTTGTCTGATATAACCTATACAATAATCGGACTCTAATAAATCCTATACATATTGTTCTGTACATCTTTTAGCTTTTCACTACAAATGATTAGTCTCAACACTTCATCAAATAGGTATAAACAAACAATTAAATAAATATAGTTGAATCAACATTAAAATTTCAAATTTTATTTCTAACAATAGATCACTGCATATGTTTGAACTATTGCAGGATGATTCGAGATGAGAAGAAAAAGGCCCAAAACGGAGCTAAAATGGAAGAAATCAAGAAATCAGCCTCTATCATACCTAGGGTGTGACACTTTTTAGAAATATGAACCAGGCCAACAAAATGTTCTAATTGGTGGAAAATTTCACCAACGTATTTTCTTTCATAATAGCGTGCTTTTCGCGGCAAAGGAGGAGTCCACACACTAGAAGAGTCCAATATTGATAGCTGCTTGCTTTTAGAGATTTTCTTGATTAAATTAATTAAGGAAACTTCCAAAATTTTGTAATTATCTTTTATTCTCTCCCAAGATTACAAAAACTCAGATTTTCAACGCCAAATTCAATTCTTGAAGGCGTGAAAAACCATTCTGATGATGTTGGAATATTACAATCGGGTAATTGGGTAATTCTAATTAGGAAAACAATATAAGAACAAAGAGATTTGTGTATAGTTTTGGACTGAACTCCTCGAGAGAGATGCCTACGTATCCAATTTAGATAATAAACTGGTATCAAGTCCCCCCTCATAGTTCAGGGTGTTTCTCTTATAGTTGTGGATCGTGATTCTCTTCCTTGACATCATCGGAAGTTATTATCAGAGATCATTGAGCATTACTGGACGTGGGGCCTACCCACGTTTACAAGCGGTTGGGCTGGTGCTGACCCGGTCTTTATGCTCCCAGCCGATCATTCTGTCTAGAGATACCTCTGCGCAGCCCATCGCTCTGTCTAAAGATACTTCTGCGCAGCCAATGGTTCTGTCTAGAAATACTTCTACGCAGCCAATGGTGGAGTCCTGCTCCTTTAACTATTCTGGTCAGTACTTGCGGTCCTGCCTTGCCAATCCATCATCTTGATTGTTTAACTTTGGGCCTGGCCCAATTATGGATAACCTGGTCCAATGGGCCCACCTATCATCATAAGTCCCTCAGACTAGGGTGGACTGCTTCATAGCCACCTTAGTCTGAAACGTTTTAGCTTCTGTCATTATTATATCGTGAAATGAGGCCAGGTCACACTTGGTCACCATTATAACTGCGAATTGAACCCTTGCGTCGTATCCACTTCTTGTCATTTAATCACCCCTCTTGTCAAACGACACTTCTATATCAGACCTATGGAATAGCATTTCAGCAGTTACAAGTAGTCCTTTTCTGCCTTGTTCTTTTACTTCTTTTTGAATCTTCGTTTAGTTCATGAGTCCGAGAGAAATCGCGCTCTGGCGGTTCTATAGAAAGGTTGTTTGAGTCTCCGAGAAAGATTTTGATCGCGAGATAGAGTGAAGAAGTGAATTCCTCTAACCCTATTTCTAATCCTGAAACTGTAGTAAACATTGATCATCCGTCTTCTTCGATTGACTTGAGCAATACTTCCACTTTTAGGGATAATCCTTTGTGTCTGTTGCCTTCTCATCTTCTTCCTCCTGGGATTTTTACTCCCACTTCCATTGTCCATCAATATCCAGAAGATCATACTGCCTTCTTAAACACTTTAAAGAGAGAGATCAATCGATTTGATAAAACCAAGGCAATAATGGCTTGCCACGGTGTTGCTAGCAAGATGACCAAAACTGAGATGGCTGGTTTATTGAAAACTTATCAGATTCGTATTGAGCCTTTCGAAGTTGCTCTTCCTAAACCGACTGAGTATGCTTACAATCCCCCGGCCAGTTTCTGCACAGTGTATACTGACCAACTTCATAGCGGTTTGAGATTTCCTCTTCCACCTGGGCATGTCGAGGTGATGAAGTATTATAAATTGGGGGTTGGTCAAATACACCCAAATAGCGTCAAATTTCTCATAGGTTTCATGATCTGGTGTCGTATGAACACCACTCCCTTCACAGTAACGTTATTTAGGAATTTATACCAATGTAAATTAACACAAGGTAGTGGGGGGTGGTATCATTTCTGCCATAGGGCTAGTGCTCCGATTATCCATGTAATTGGCAAAGATAAGACTAAGAAGAAGTGGCAAGAACACTTCTTTTTTGTGAAGCATAATATGGATGCCAACTTGGGGCGGTGGAATACTTCTTCCCTGAAAGACAAGTTGGAAGACTTCATTGATGCTACCCTGTCCCGATATCTCGTTAGTAACAAAATTTCCCTTAGCTTAGACTTCATAAGTTCTTACTTTGATAGATCTTTCGCTCGACCTTCATTTCGTAGGGCCTGTTAAGCTATGTGGAGTTCTCCAAAAAACAGTATAGAAGATGTACGTTTGTATTTGTCTTTTGTTTTTATTTGAATGACTTTAATTGTTTTTTCGTCTTTGTAGTGGCCAACGTAGATGATTTGATCAACATTGATGCCGATGAGGAGGAAGAGACAGTGCAGATACCTGAGGACTCTGAACAAACCTTGTCTGTCATTCCTGAAGGTGGTGAGGTTTTTGCTCAGAAGGAAACCGGGGAGAGAGTCGCTGACTCTGGTGATGCTTCTCAGGAAAATGAGGCTGTGGTGGATACTTCTGTTCAGGTATTACCGAGCATCGCTGAGAATATTACTTCAATCGATTTGGAGGCTCCTCCTACTGCATCCGATTTACTCTGCTCATTTCTTTGTGCCACTGAGAACAGTGTCTCAGAAAAGTAAGAAGAAGCACAGGCCTGCTTCAACTGGAACGTCTGCTAGAGATTCCTCATTTGATTTTGAGGACATGTTTGTGGATGATTTTGCTGATTCGGTAAGTACTTCTTTGCAGCATCTATTCTCTTCTTCCTTAACTTCTATTTTTATAAGATTTTGCCTTCTGCAGTGCTACCGCTTTGGCAAGGCATTACATAAGAAGACCTTTAGCATGGCTAGGGATATTGCCGCCCTGCAGCAAAAAGTGGTGCACCTGGATGAGGCTAATGCCAAGGTGGCCAGTTTGGAATCTTCGGAGGCTATAGCTCGCCAGGAGATTGAGCAATTGAAAACCGATCTTGCTAAAGCTGAGGGTCTGATATTCACTCAAGAGGAGCAATTAAAACTTAGAGATGAGCATCTGAGGCAGATGAGAGAGGAGAACCAGCAGCACCTGGCTATGGCAAAGAAGATGAGGGCCGACTTTGATGAAACTGTGAGGCAGATGGAGGAAACTCCTGCTCAGAACGTTATCCAAAAGGTTGTTGCAGGGTATAAAGCTGCTCCTGAAACTCTTGAGGAAATCCAGGTTATTGACGGACCTTTTCTATGCTATCAATCCTTACCGGCAGTGTACCGGGTCAAATTGTAGTGATATAGTGATGAGTCAGGTGTCGATCCTCAGGGAAAACTTGGTAATTCACCGTGTGATTAAACACCAAGAAACTGTTATTATCTCAATCTAAGTCGCAATTTTATCATCCAACCAAACTCTAAACTAACAAAGCATAAAACTAAAACAGATATATATAAGTATATAAATATATATATAGATATATAGCAATACATATATATATATAGATATAAGTATATATAGGTACCAAAACAATATCTAAGGGAGGGAGATAGATATTATAATTATAGACTAGCCAAGAATATGTTATTGAATCCTTATATCTTTTTAGTGGAATTGGATGTGCTCGATCTTTATTTTAAGTTAAATCAATTATACGAAACGGTGCACTCCTAAACTAAACAATTCATTCTCACACGAGCATCTGAAATTGTCATATGTCCAATCATTTGTCCAAGGTCATCCTCAAGCATGGGTCACTCCCGTTTTATCATTCGGCCAATTTTAAGGTATGTCAATTAAACAAATGAATTAAACGTAATAATCTCTCGAGTACATATTTCAATAAGAGTTTGTTTCTCCCGAAACAAATCTACCCCGGTTTAGAAATCGGATTCCGTTGTCACGTTTTCACTCGGCCAATTTTACCCCGGTCCTTCTATTAACGAGTTCATAACCTAACTACGAGGCGTCAATTCATAATTAGATTATGAATTCTTTCATATCAAGTAGCTAATTCAATACTTAATATAGAAAGAGATTCATTATAACCGATTTTTATCCAATTTTAGTATAGTCATCATCCATTTCCTAAAAAGATAATACTAATCCAATTTCATATCTTGGCTAGATACTAAGTTAGCCTAATATCATTATAAGTAATATATAGATACTACAAATACTACATAAACATAAATACATTAGAAAAGTTACCAGGTTACAATCGAAGCATTGAGTTGTATCCTCCGAAATAACAACTCCTTGACATCAATGAGCCTTGATACATCCTCTAAGCATTATAACGATACTTTATACTACAAAGATTATTCGGCAGAGTGCCGCATACTGACTTTTATTTAACTAAAAACAACAAAACGAAACTATAGAGACATATAGAAGAAAGATATATGCCTTGGTACCCTTCAAAATGGTTGCATTTGAGGGTATTTATAGAGTGTACCACAAGGCGGCAAGGCGCGTGCGGACCACCACCGGCGCGTGCGGCTACTACGATATATATTCCCTTGTCGAGAGATTTGTGGGCCCGATTTGAGATTTTTCTCGCAATATTCGGCCTTCTCCGGCGCGTGCGGACATACAACATATCCGATGTTCAGAAAACCTATCTCGAGCTGTAGACCTCAGATTGACATGATTTGATATTCGTTGGAAAGCTCTTTTGAAGGCCTACAACTTTCGTCAAGGACTTTTTCTCTGAAAATGCCTCTAAGTTAGATCAAATGTCCGTTGAAGATGAGTTACGGTAGAAACATTAAAGATGAGTTGATCTGTTCAAAGTTGTTAGATTTTTGGCATAATCTTTTATCCCACAAAAACTCATGATTTATACTTCAAAGTATGTCATATTTTGGGATCTCGGTAAACATCTGATCCTGCAACAAACTCAACAAAACACCAAACGTAAATCTGATAAAAAACTATCATTTTTATCGCTTACATAACTTATGCATCTAATTATAACTACTATGATTTTTATAAGTTTTTAATGCATTTATATGAAATTATACTAAAATATCATAAATATAATAATAAAAAGTCTTATAATTTGATCATATATTTTTCATACATCACAACTCCCCACTTAGCTTTTGATCGTCCTCGAGCAAAATAAGCGATAATATAATCTTTCTAGAATAAATTCCTAACTTAGTAACGTATGCTGTCAACATTATAATTATATTAATTTCATCTATCTAAGATATTTAAGAAGATAAAAAGTGTATATAATTTAATAAACTAGTTATAAAATATTATTTAAATGAAATTTTTCATGAATCACTTTATAAGTATAAATAAAATATTTAGAACAACTTTTTAATCTCCACTGTATGATTTATCAGAATCAATGACTAAGTCAAGTAGTTGGCAAATTGGCTTGTAACGTTCAGGCTCAGGGTAGTTGGCTAATCGAAAAGGATAACAAAGGGAAATCAAAAGAAAATAGAAGCAAGTCGTACGTACTTACACCTTCATCTTCTGATCAAAAATTTCTCAATCAGTAACACTCCTGACACTGTTTTCAATTTTTAACTTTAATAACTTCCAAAATATGGTTATTTTTTTTTTTTTTTTTTTTAATAACAACATAAATAAGAACTTAAGAACATAGGCATTGCTTTATCAAGATTGATCGGAGTACTACTCTTTCGATCGAAAATCACGAATCCGGTTTCCTTAAACTCGTGATAATTCTTGATAGTTTTGATTCGACTTTTCTTTTTCATCGATTTATAGCATATACCTTCATTCCCAAAGAATAGGACATTTCGTGATAATACCTAATTTGGACTACTATCATCAGGCAACTTTATCTCGATATTTTATTTTTGGGTTGTCGATCAAAAGCAGAAAAGATACCTATAATACTTCTGTTCTTTTTTTTTTTTTTTTTTTTTTTTTTTTTTTTTTTTTTTTTTTTTTTTTTACTAGAATAACCATATTTGATAATAAATCGCCTTCCGAATAACATTCATTTCAATCTCAAAGATATACCAAATTTCGATGTCATCACCGCTATCCATAAATACATACCAAACTTGCGGATTTTCAAAGAAATGTAGACCATTATTAAGTTAGGGTTGTAATTTCTAGTTAATAATAATGGCTATTTCGAGTGAGGTCTTGATCACTCTACAAAGTGAGTGGGGACAAAATTGGAAATTATGTTCGGGTAGGCTTATTTGGCTCTGGTTTATCAAAGTTATGCCAAAAATCTCATCATTCCTAATCCGATTCCAATTTCATACTTTGTCTTGAAAAGAAAATTATTCTAAAATTTCATTATAATTATAAGTAACTTTTGTCTAATTTCATAAAAAAATATTTCATAATATTTATCAAGATATATATACTTAAAATCTTATTAAAAATCTAAAATAGACATAATTAATATAAGAATAATATATCAAGATTACTTTACTTAATTAAAAATTTATTCTATCCAAATATATCATTTTTATCAAATAATTATATATTATTGCTTATTAAACTAAGTGTATAAGTATTTGATGTATTAAATTCAATTTATTTACTAACCAATCTCTACTCCCCACTTATGAATTGGCATCGTCCGATGTCTAAATGAGTAGTAAAAATTTGGATTAGAAAATAAAATGAATTCTATCCTGGTTAGATTATTTTAGGTGTCAAATAGACGGCGTTTATATAATATAAAAGAAAAACTTTTAAAAACATAAATTAAAAACATGCAAATATATTACAATACTAAAACACAACTTAAAACTACTATGAATGTTAAACTAGAAAACCGTAAATTAAGTTAAACTAATTTAAACTAAATTTTTAAACTAACTTATTTTAAGTTATTGCTACTTAACGTACCGTACTACTCTTATTATTTTTTATTCCTTCCTGACTACCAACACAGTTATCTAATTTTCACCACTTGACGATCCTCCCGGAATATCGACTGGTAAAAGCCCAATACGAGGAATACGAGCTGGAAAATATTCATCTGTCGCTCTTTCCGGAACCCTTGCCAAACGAACACATAACCTAGAAATCAACCATCCAAATGGTAAAGGATGATAATTCGGTCTTCTCCCGAACGCAAAAACTCACAAATGATTTACGAATCAAGACTTCCCAATCTATAACGACTCCCATTGAGTAATCGCGATATAGAAGCATCAATTCATCATCACTAACTTCCGAGAAATTAACAGTTGGATAAACACGTGAATTGATGAATCGCTTCCACGTTCTAAGATGGGGAAGTAAAGCAGTCGTAGAGACATTTTGATCAATATCATAATTGTAGAACAAGAGTGGACAAGCTTCCGAATATTTTGTAATAAAACCGTTAGCGGTATCCAATCTCCATTGGTACTCAAAATGACTGGATGAAGTTTGGACTGGTGGAATCAAGAAAATTTGATTTATGTTGGCGGAGGTGAAAGGAACAACAACTCCTCTCACTGTAACAGACTGTGTTAACGAAACAGTATTAGCTTCTGACAGTACTGAATAGAATTCTCTTACCATAGTAACATTAATCCTACCTCTCGGCATACGACAAAAATAGTCCCACCCATCTATATCCATCCTCGTAAATGCCCAGTTGTCAACCTTTCAAAATTTAAACCTCTCTCAATCAACACCGTGATTGATTGAAATTACTTATATAAGGGTTGTGAACCAAGCATACATAGGCTCGTAAGGGACTTGATGAAAAATGGATTTGGAATGACGAGAATTTGGTGTATGTGGAGGAGAATAATCATAATCGATTTAACGATCGGACATTTTAAACTCTTTATAGCAAGAAAATTAAAGGTAAAGGAAGGAAATGAGCATTTTAGGAATGCTGCATCTGTTTCCTTTTATAGGCAAATCTGGGACTGAAATGGAAATATCCTGAGAAGATCCTGCAGCCTACTACACCGGCGCGTGCCGGACACCAACCGGCGCGTGCCGGTCAAATAGTGCTCAGTCAGAGATATTTCAATTTCTAGCTTGATCCAGGATTTATTTTCTGACAAATGATTCTGCATATTTCTAAAATGTAGGAAAAGATCTAAAACATCCGAAAACTACGAAAAAGATACAAAACAACAATGTGCACTACCCGAGAGTGCATCAAACGCTTAACGTACAAAACAAACATAACAAAAACGAAGTCAAACCAAAAAGTAGATAGTTAAACAACAAAGAAAAGAAATCACTCGTCCTCATCATAGTTAAGATCGATGTCACCAGTAGGGTCGTACTGAGATGATGATGATCCAAATGTAGATAAAAACGAAGTAAAATCAGCTCCTTGCGACTGTGTCGTATGAATACCATAACTGAACTGCTGTGGATCCGATACAGAAGTTCGAAATGATGTCTCGGTCTCATCGTAAATCGACATAGAAATCGATCCTCAAGACCAAATGAACCAAATCCTGCTTGCCACACATCTCTCATGAAGTCACTCCTCCCATGCCCAAGGATGTTCCTGGTGTACCTGTAAACATACCACCCTGTCCTATGGATGACGGCGTATAGTCCTGATAAATAACAGGTGGCGGAATCGGCGGAATCCAATCTGGCATAGTATACGGGTAAGGCTGACTATAGGGGTGTCTAGCAGATATCTCAGCAAATCTAGGATCAAACTCACTCATAGCATCTCGAAATCCTCTCTGACCAACTCTAATGTCCTCACCCAATGTCTATTCTCGCTCACAGGCTAAAGCTATATTAGCATCGGTTCTAGCCTCGAGCTTGACTAAATCTTCAAACATAGCCTCAACTTGACTCTCTTGTGGGTGATGTGGATTTGTCTAGGTGGTCTAGTACTTGAGTGTGAATAGGAGGTGGAGGTTGTTGTTGGCCGACGATTAGGATTATTGTAATTTATTACTCCAGTAGGTAAGGCTCTCGCTTTAAGACCAATGGGAGGAATGTAGGGAGACACAGATTCTATCCGAGGGTAAGACAGGGACTTCGCAAGCTCACATAAGGCGAGAAATGAGACTAGGGACAGGAGACGTCCCCTCGATAACGAGTCCTTGCAAACTCACATGCCTTAGAAAGATCAATTTCCCAGATTTATAGGAATATCATTCACCATGGCCCAAGCAATAACTACTTCCTCTCGACCAAATGCACAAACATGTGTGGAAGGACATACATTATGGCCTAAGAACTGTTTTATTGCCCGTATGTCCCTAATACAATTCCCATAAGCAAACCTATTTTCTATCCATTCAGCAGTGGGGTCAAAGGCTTGCTGGGCTTCATAAGCTTTGGTTTGTAGAGCCATAGGATGTTCTAAACCCCATACATTATGATAATCCTCCTCTTCAGTATATCGCTTAAGCCATAGAATACATTAATCATAGCAGGGTAAAAAGTAACATTAACACTTCTTAGAGGATATAGGTCATCTCTCAACCGTGATCGACATCATAAGTAGATAATCTTGAATAAAACTCGATACCATAGAAATGTTAATCTTATCTTTCCTATCCATAGCTACATCCAACCATCCTCTATCCTTGAAAATTTCTTTCACTTCTTTCCCAATCTTGAAAAATCAATCCTCGTTCTAACCAAACCTTACTTTTACTAAAGTACTCATCATGTGCCCGTTTAGCTTCACACTAGCGGTTTTCTCAAAGGTTAAACTTTTCTCCTTTTGGTTAAAGGTCTAGTTTGAACTACCGGTACTACGATTGGTACTTCAGTCTTTTCCTCTTAGGATTACTTCTAGATGATGAGGCCATCTACGATAGTGGTATAACAAAACAACAACACAAACAAACAACACCAACAACAAGAACAAACAATTACTTAGGCTATAAAATCAAAATAAATTCAAAATAAATTCAGAAAATTAACTAAAATTTGAAATATTTGAAATATATATATTATTATTACCTTAAGAAGCTAGAATGAAAAGCTTAGGTCGCCGGAATTAATGGGGTCGCCGGAATGAGAGAAAAGAGAGCCTTGAGCTTGCCAAGCTTCAACTTTTTCCAATGGGTATCTTCTCTTTATGATTAAGTTGAAGAGAAGAAGAGAGATTAACACTTATGTGATGTTTGAGTGAAGAAAATTGATGGAAAATTGTTGATTTTTGAGGAGAAGAGAGGGAGAAGTCGGGCTGTTCTTCAATTCGAATTGAGGGTATGAGAAATGAGGAAAGGGCGCATTTTTAGGTTTAGGTGTGTACACACCCGGCGCGTGCGATAGTGTACGCGCGCGTGCCGGTCACATGGCCCCAAAAACGGAATTTTTGTCATTTTTGTGTAATAAGCTCTAATTATATCACATAAAAATCATTTGATGTTAATCTTATGATTTATGTCATATAATCTAAGTTTAATACGATTTTTGTATATAAAACTTGATAAAATATAAAAACTAATAAAATATTGAAATCACATATTTTTGATATAATATACCTACTTTACATGACAAAATAGGTTTATTATAAATTTTTCATAAAAATATTTTTCTTTTAAGTTTAGAAAAATAACTTTAAAAATACTGAAATTTAATTAAAATTTGAAAAATTAAAAACACAGATCGAAATTCTTAGGATTTTTTGCTAACTCCTCAATCTCGAGATCCTCAAGATTGTTATCATAATGGTCCCTTAACCTTTCTCCTAGAGTGATGCGCTTTGAATTATCTCTTTGTATTCCTCGGGATTTTCGGATAACCACCTAATCGTTCCTTCTTAATAACATTCAAACACTCATCCTGGATATGGTTGTATTTCTTCCACAATCGCCCAAAGATGTTCCATTTTCCCACAGATTCTACACTTCATTAAAAACCTCGCTCTTCTTTTTATTGCATTCCTTGAATTTCCATTACAAAGTTCTCTTTCTCGACTTGATTAATAATTCCTTATTTAATTTAGAAACTAAGGCTTCTATCTTAAAGCGACATCCTTATTTAGACCTAATCTTAAAAGTAAAATAAAAACTTTTATTCTATCTATGAAAGGCATCCAGTTCTTTTACGCTATCCGGTAAAAGACGAAACTACTTTAAAATGCATATTAAAAGGTAAATTAGAAAGATAGTACCTGTAATCGGCTGAGTTTAAAATTCTGCTTCCTTAATTCGTTGGAGGGTCGATAAGTAATAATACTTCTTCTGTTTGAGGTATCCCTTCAGCTTCTACGAACAATTTCACCCTGTGTCCATTGGCTATAAAAGTTGTTTTTCCATCAGTTAGTTCAACAGCTCCAGACTTATAGATTTTTGTTACGTCATATGGACTGTCCCATCTAGATTTAAGCTTTCCTGGAAACAACTTCAAACGTGAATTATATAAAAGTACTCGATCACCTATATGGAACTCACGACTATAGATTTTCTTATCATGAAAAGCTTTTGTGCGTTCCTTGTAGATTCGAGCATTTTCATAAGAATCGAGTCGAAATTCTTCTAGTTACATTAATCAAGTAATCTATGATCACCGACAGCTTTAGGATCAAAGTTTAGAAATTTAATAGCCCATAAAGCTCGGTGTTCTAATTCAACAGGGAGATGACAAGATTTTCCAAATACTAATTTGTAAGGAGAACAGCCAATCGGTGTTTTAAAGGTCATTCTCAGATGCCCATAATGCATCATCAAGTCTTTCTCGCTTGCTTTTACGATTCGAGTCCACCTGCCTTCTCCACGATTCTTTTAATTTCTCTATTAGACACCTCTACACGTCCACTAGTTTGTGGATGATAGGGTGTTCCAAGTTTATGAGTTACACCATATTTCTCAATTATCTTAGTAAATGGTCGGTTACAAAAATGTGAACCTCTATCACTAATGATAGCCCTCGAATGCCATATCGTGTGAATATATTCTTTTAAGGAACCTTAGCACTACTCTGGTATCATTAGTAGGAGAGCTTCAAACCTTCTACCCATTTAGAAACATAATCAACCATTACTAGAATAAATCTTTTTCCAAAAGATATAGGAAAGGTCCCATGAAATCTATGCCCCACACATCAAATAGTTCACATTCTAAAATCGGTTGCATAGGCATTTCATGTTTTTTCGATATATTTCCCCATTTTTGACATGATTCACAAGATTTTGCATATTTATATGCATCTCTATATAGTGTAGGCCAATAGAAACCACATTGTAAAACTTTGAAAGCAGTTTTC
Organism: Gentiana macrophylla; assembly: GCA_026214975.1. NCBI lineage: Eukaryota > Viridiplantae > Streptophyta > Magnoliopsida > Gentianales > Gentianaceae > Gentiana > Gentiana macrophylla. Next base: position 34,459,417 of record CM047812.1, read on the forward strand.
CATCCTCCATGATGACCTCCTGCCTCACGATCATGACAAAATGATAAAACACTTAAAATTTCACTATCAGGAATACATTTCCTAATTATTCCATCTGAGCATCTTCGGAAAAGATCCGGCTTATCCCAATAATAAAACTTTAAGTCATAAAAGAACTTCTTTTTCTGTTGCCAAGTCCAATGAGGTGGGATGTACCTACAGGTAATGTAGTTAACAATATCCCCAAACCATGGCGAATCTTCCTTTGATGGTATTCTAGTTTTTAATAATCGCATGGTTGAAGGAGTATCTATCTTAAACAGTTTCTCATCTGGAAACGAATCCTGAATTTCTTTTCCTTTTCCTTCATCATTATCCATCCTGCTTAGATGATCTGCTACTACATTTTCACTTCCTTTTTTATCCTTAATTTCAATGTCGATTCTCAAGTAATGTAATCCACCTAAGAAGACGCGGTTTGGCATCTTTCTTACTTAAAAGATACTTGAGAGTCGAATGGTCTGCAGTGTAGACTATTACCTTAGAACCAACAATATATGATCGAAACTTATCTAAGGCAAATATTACACATTAACAGCTTCTTTCTCAATAGTTGCATAATTAAGTTTGATTGCGTTTAATGTGTGAGATGCATAGTAGATAGCTTTGAGAATTTTGTTATACCGTTGACCTAAAACAGCTCTACTGCACTAAATCACTTGCATCACACATAATTTCAAACGGCAAATCCCAATCTGGTGCTACTAGTACTGGTGCAGTAGTTAATTTCGCTTTTAGGGTCTTAAAGGCTTCCATACATTTATCATCAAAGTTAAAAGGTACTTCTTTTTCTAGCAAATGACTCAGGGGTTTTGCTATTTTTGAGAAATCTGCAATAAACCTTCTATAAAATCCTGCATGTCCAAGAAATCCTCTTAACGTTTTCAAATTAATTGGTGGAGGTAATTTTTCAATTACTTCGACTTTAGCTTTATCAACTTCAATTCCTTCTTCAGAGATTCTATGACCTAGTACAATTCCTTCAGATACCATCAAATGACATTTTTCCCAGTTTAGAACCAAGTTGGTATCTTCACAAATTGTAAAACACGTTCTAAGTGTGATAAGCATTTATCAAAAGAATCTCCATAAACACTAAAGTCATCCATAAAGATTTCTAAGAATTTCTCAACCATATCGTAAAATATTGCCATCATACATCATTTGAAATGTAGCAGTGCATTACATAATCCAAACGGCATTCTTTTATAAGCAAAAGTTCCATAGGGACAAGTGAAAGTAGTTTTTCTCTATCTCCTGCCGCAATGAATATCTCAGAAATAACTTTGAATAACCATCTAAAAAGCGATAATACTTATGTCCACTCAATCTTTCCAACATCTGCACGATGAATGGAAGTGGATGATGATCCTTTTTAGTATGATCATTCAGTTTCCGAAAGTCAATACACATTCGATATCCTGTAATTTCCCTTGTCGGAATCCATTCATTTTTATCATTTTCTTTTACCGTGAAACCTCCTTTCTTTGGAACTACTTGAGTCGGACTTACCCATTCACTATCTGATATGGGAAAGATTATTCCCATTTCTAATAGCTTAATGACCTCTTTCTTAACAATTGTTTGCAAATTCGGGTTGAGGCGGCGTTGTGGCTGAATACAAGGTTTAGCTTCTTCATTCAAAATAATCTTGTGAACACAAATTTGTACTAATTCCTTTGATATCCGCCATTGTCCATCCAAAAGCTTTCTTATGTATTCTTAACATTCTTAGTAATTGATCCTCTTGTTCTTTTGTTAAGGTTGATGAAATGATAATAGGTAATGTGAGTTATCATTTTCAAGAAAAGCATATTTCAAATTCGAAGGAGTGGTTTCAACTCCGCATTCCTTGGTGGATCTTCTACTGATGGTTTTAAACTGGTCCTTCCATTTCCAATTTCAAATTTTGATGCCATGGACGTTTAACAAACCCTCCTTTATCTAAATAAAGGATTACTTCTTTCATTTCAAAGATCATTTTCATCTTCTTTATAGATAGAAAATGCCAAACATTCTTCTAATTTATTTTCATAATCTTTAGATTTGGCATCCCGAGATAGTAGAATATTCATCTATAAAAGAACATGAGTCCGGTTCTTTGTATGGATGGTTTATAGCTTTGAAGATATTGAATGAAACTTTATCCTCATTAACTCTCAAGATTAGTTCACCTTTTTGAACATCTATCAAAGTTCTTCCTGTAGCTAGAAATGGTCGACCTAGAATAATTGGCGCCGAATATCCTTCTTCCATTTCCATTATTACAAAGTCTCACTGGGAAGTAAAATTTATCAATTTTAACCAACACGTCCTCGATTATTCCTTTAGGATGTTTAATTGATCTATCTCGCCATCCGAAGGGTCATTTCAAAGATTCGTAAACTCTCCTATTCCTAGTTTCTTATAATCCTCATAAGACATGAGATTGATACTTGCTCTAGATCACACAATACTTTCTTAAACAGAATCCTCCAATTTCACATGGAATAGTGAAACTACCAGGATCTTTAAGTTTAGGAGGTAGTCGATCTTTGAAGTATTGCGAACATTCTTCATTAAGGCATATATTCTCATATTCTTCTAATCGCTTTTTATTAGATAGGATATCTTTAAGAAACTTTCCATAGGCGAGGCATGTTGACTAAAGCTTCTATAACAGGATATTGACATGAATATGACGAAAAGTGTCAAGAAAACGAGCATATTTCTTATCGCTTTTATCTTTTAATTTGATCTTTCGTGGATAAGGCAAAGATTCTAAATCTATAGCCTTTGGTTCTCAAGTCATTTTCTCTTTTCCTTTCTCCTTGAATCCTTGATCATTACTTGATCGCCAAGTTTCATTATCTTGAGATTTTTCCTTTAAATCATCCCCTCAGATCAACTTTATCCTTCTCGCTTACTTTTAAATCTTCCTGTTTTTCTCCGATTTTCTCTCGACATGTTCCTTAAATAGGGTTCTCGTGTCCTTATCCATAGGATCTTCAAAATTCTATGGACTTTTACCCATTTTTCGCCTTCAATTTCGGTTCAACATTATTCTCATTTTTTAAGAATTCTTCGATAATTTCTTCCTCTTCATCGCAATTTCAAGTTCGTCCTTTTCCTTTATGATATTACCATCTAAATCATTTTCTACCTCATTTTTCCTCGCGTTTTACTGCTCAAGATCTTCACAATATTTCCTACTTCTCGTAATCACACTTTTACCTCTCTCGGGTTTCTTTCAAGATTACTTGGTAATCCTCCCTGAGGTCTCATCTGTTGTTACGCTTCTCCTTCTCTACTCAAATGATCTTCCATATTCCTAACGATGCTTCTATAGTTCTCATTCTCGTATCATGTCCACCCACGATGTTTTCAACATAGTCATATCCTTAGAGACTGAACCTATAGAAGTTATCATAGTTTCTATATTCTGAGCTTGAGTAGATACTACACCCATCATTTTTTCCATTAATTTATCCCATTTATCAACTCCTTCAGGTTGGGTTGAACTTTGGGTGACTGGTATAGTTTGAGTAGTATGTTGTGGATAAGATTTGAGTAACGATTGTAGGTTCTGATTTGATGTATTTCCTTGATGAACTTGATTACTATATGGATTCTTATACTGAACTGGATATGGCGGTTGTCCTGGCTTATTAGGGTTTTCAGACCATCTTAAAGTTGGGTGCTCTCTTCTAATAGCATTAAAGGAGTTTGAATACGCGTTGTTCAAATTCCTATCTTGGTTGTAAAAAACTCACCTCTTCCCTTAGTATCCTTCTGGTTCTTCTATCCCTAATGACACATTATCATGATTTGAGTAGTCATTTGGTATGATAGTTTCTGATTTTACAGTCCTACTAGCCTGTAGGTTGTCAAACTTTCTACTCAAATTCTCCAAGTGTGCTAGAACTTCCGTATTCGATGTGTATTCTCCTGCAAATGCTACTTTCCTGGTGCTAGAACCGGTTTCCCACATTCTGTTATTTTTGGAAATCTTTTCTATAGCATCGTAAAAACTATTTGAGCTTCACTCATCATTAACGATCCACCACATGCATGATCTACATCCGCACGTGAATCTTTCCTTAATTTACTGACGTAAAAGTTGGATTTGCATTTCTAAGGAATAACCATGATCGGGACAAGATCTTAGCAACTTTTAAATCTCTCCCACGCATTCCCAAGCGCTTTCTTGAGATCCTTGTCTAAAGTTGGCAATTTCGACCTTTAATTCCAAATTTCTACCCGGAGTAAAATACTGCTTTAAGAACTCGGTTTGAATTTCCTCCCAACTAGTCAATGAATGATGTGGGAGTGACATAAACCAATCTCGTGCTCTTCCTTTTAAAGAAAAAGGAAACATAGACATCCTTGTTAATTCACGATGAGCACCTTGGCTTTTGGCTGTATTGCACAATTCTTCGAAAAGATAGAGATGGTGATGTGGATCCTCATCATCCTCTCCTAGAAATTGGGCTCTTGCGTCAATTAGACCAAAAAGATGAGATTTTATTTCAAAATTATTTGCTCCTTCATTGGGTAAACGAACTGGATTATTAGTCTGGTTTATTCTTAAGGTCTGATCACAAATAGGTCTCGGATTTGGTGGGTTATTATTACGATTGTTCTGGTTCCGATTTTGATTATTTCTATTCTGGTTATTTGGTATTGGTAGATCCTGATTAAGATTTTGGCCATGCCCTTGAGCATGATCTAGCCCTTGTTCAGGTGTTTCATCACTGTTTTCAGCCATTTTCGTATTTTGATTTGATGATGATCCTCCGTCAGGATTTCCCTGACCAGTATGACCTTGTTTCCTTTCTGCTCTTAACCGCCTTTCGTAAGTATCTATGTCAGCTTATAAGGAGTAAGTGGGGCCTTACTCTTTCTGGTCATCAACTAACGAAAACCGAAAATAGTTGAAATTGATAAAAGTAAAGATTGGTAACTTACTTATTAGGTAAGTACCAACGAAAAAGAAAATAGAAATGGGGTAAGAAGAGTGTTGACTTATCCTCGAGACTTTTGAGTTAATATAAGTAGAAATCATTCGAACACAATGAATTAGCGTCGTTCCCCGGCAACGGCGCCATTAAGCTGACGGACCTTTTCTATGCTATCAATCCTTACCGGCAGTGTACCGGGTCAAATTGTAGTGATATAGTGATGAGTCAGGTGTCGATCCTCGGGAAAACTTGGTAATTCACCGTGTGATTAAACACCAAGAAACTCATTATTATCTCAATCTAAGTCGCAATTTTATCATCCAACCAAACTCTAAACTAACAAAGCATAAAACTAAAACAGATATATATAAGTATATAAATATATATATAGATATATAGCAATACATATATATATATAGATATAAGTATATATAGGTACCAAAACAATATCTAAGGGAGGAGATAGATATTATAATTATAGACTAGCCAAGAATATGTTATTGAATCCTTATATCTTTTTAGTGGAATTGGATGTGCTCGATCTTTATTTTAAGTTAAATCAATTATACTGAAACGGTGCACTCTAAACTAAACAATTCATTCTCACACGAGCATCCTGAAATTGTCATATGTCCAATCATTTGTCCAAGGTCATCCTCAAGCATGGGTCACTCCCGTTTTATCATTCGGCCAATTTTAAGGTATGTCAATTAAACAAATGAATTAAACGTAATAATCTCTCGAGTACATATTTCAATAAGAGTTTGTTTCTCCCAAACAAATCTACCCCGCCTTAGAAATCGGATTCCGTTGTCACGCTTTCACTCGCCAATTTTACCCTCCGGTCCTTCTATTAACGAGTTCATAACCTAACTACGAGGCGTCAATTCATAATTAGATTATGAATTCTTTCATATCAAGTAGCTAATTCAATACGAATATAGAAAGAGATTCATTATAACCGATTTTTATCCAATTTTTAGTATAGTCATCATCCATTTCCTAAAAGATAATACTAATCCAATTTCATATCTTGGCTAGATACTAAGTTAGCCTAATATCATTATAAGTAATATATAGATACTACAAATACTACATAAACATAAATACATTAGAAAAGTTACTGTGTTACAATCGAAGCATTCAGAGTTGTATCCTCCGAAAATAGCAACTCCTTGACATCAATGAGCCTTGATACATCCTCTAAGCATTATAACGATACTTTATACTACAGATTATTCCGGCAGAGTGCCGTTTATGACTTTTATTTAACTAAAAACAACAAAACGAAACTATAGAGACATATAGAAGAAAGATATATGCCTTGGTACCCTTCAAAATGGTTGCATTTGAGGGGTATTTATAGAGTGTACCACAAGGCGGGCGCGTGCGGACCACCACCGGCCGCGTGCGGCTACACAAGATATATTCCCTTGTCGAGATTTGTGGGCCCGGGCCAGAGATTTTTCTCGCAATATTCGGCCTTCTCACGCAGCGTGCCGGACATACAACATATCTGATGTTCGTAAAAACCTATCTCGAGCTGTAGACCTCAGATTGACATGATTTGATATTCGTTGGAAAGCTCTTTTGAAGGCCTACAACTTTCGTCAAGGACTTTTTCTCTGAAAATGCCTCTAAGTTAGATCAAATGTCCGTTGAAGATGAGTTACGGTAGAAACATTAAAGACATAGCTTGATCTGTTCAAAGTTGTTAGATTTTTGGCATAATCTTTTATCCCACAAAAACTCATGATTTATACTTCAAAGTATGTCATATTTTGGGATCTCGGTAAACATCTGATCCTGCAACAAACTCAACAAAACACCAAACGTAAATCTGATAAAAAACTATCATTTTTATCGTTTCTATAACTTATGCATCTAATTATAACTACTATGATTTTTATAAGTTTTTAATGCATTTATATGAAATTATACTAAAATATCATAAATATAATAATAAAAAGTCTTATAATTTGATCATATATTTTTCATACATCAGTTATATTGGCTCCTGCTCTGCGTAGAGGTTACACCCTTGGTGTTGATGAAGCTAAACCGGCCGACTTAGTGATTAGTACTTTGCCTAATCATAAGTTATATGATAAGACTGCGGGCGAAGTCTTCACGGAGCGGTATGACGAGTACAAGAGTGGGGAGGACATTGTCCGCAAGTATGCCAAGAAGAAATCTGCTCAGACTTCTACTACGACTTCTGCCCAGCCTTCGGTTACTCCGTCCTCTTAATTTATGCTTTCTTGAAAACTTTGGATTTTGCTGTAACTTTGGAACAGCTTTAAATGTAATAATTTATCTGTTCAGCTTTTGATGATGATACTTTGATCCTTTGAAATATTTGAACCCTTTGAAATATTCGAATCTGCTTCTTTTTTGATATTTTCTGGGCTTTGAGTGTTATCTCCTTGTTGCGCTGCAAAGAAGTTAGGATTGTTTGTCCTTAGCTTCTTTATCTTTATAGTATCGCTGCACAGAAATGCCTTGCTAGTTAAATATTCAGGACCTTAATGTCCTCTGCATAGAAAATTCTTGCACTGCAAGTTCTATATATTTTAATTGTGTGCACTGCACAGAACACGCTTGCAAGTTTTACACTTGAGTTTTTTTTATTTTTTATTTTATTTTTTTTTACTTGGGAATTCTGCCCAGAATGCCCTTGCACTACAAGTTTGGCATCTATATATACATATATTTTTTTTAAGTGGGACTTCTGCCCAGAATTCCCTTGCACTGCAAGTTTGGCATCTATATATACATATATTTTTTTGAAGTGGGACTTCTACCCAGAATGCCCTTGCACTGCAAGTTAGACATCTATCTTTTATAAGTGGGTCCTTTGCCCAGAATTTTCTTGCGCTGCAAGTTTAACAATTGTGTGTTTTGTAATTGGGTCCTCTGCCCAGAATGCCCCCGCACTGCAAGTTTGACATGGTTATTTTTAATGATGTGCTCTGCACAGAATTTTCTTGCGCTGCAAGTTTAACACTTGTGTACTTTGTAATTGGGTCCTCTGCCTAGAATCACTTTGTGCTGCAGGTTTATTGATAATCAAAAAATCTTGTCTTTTAATTCCTTGTTCCAGCACAAGTTAAAATATTCACATGCACAATCACAAAATTAAAGCTAAAAAGAAAAAGGATAGTAATTCAATGTAAATGTCTTAAGGAAAATATTTCCTTAAATGAACAGCATTCCAGCTTCTACGAATGGTTCTTCTAGAAGCATTAGCTAGTTGATAGGATCCTTTTCCATATACTTTGATAATTTTATAAGGACCTTCCCAATTTGGGTCTAGCTTTCCAATAGGACCTTGTTTGCTGGCCTCATTTCGCCTTAGCACTAAATCGCCTTCTTTAAAATACGTACCTCTAACTTTGGAGTTGTAGTATTGGGCAACCCGCTGCTTGTATTTTGCCATTTGTATCGTGGCTATGTCCTTTTGTCTTTGCAACTCATCCTTGACATGCAAAGCATGTCCACTCTTCTTGTGCTTCCGGACAAGATAATTACATCTGGGGAGACTTGTGTCCAATCTCTGTTGGTATCATCGCCGCAGCATCCGTATGCCAAGGAGTATGGAGTTTCTTGTGTAGCAGCATTCGGTGTAGTCCTGTATGCCCATAACATATTTGGGAGATGCTCTACCCAATGAGATCCCTCTTGCTCCAACCTTTTCTTCAATCCCTGCTTTATTTGCCTGTTGGTCTGCTCTACCTGTCCATTGGCCTGACGATATGCCACTGATGTAAAATGTTGGGAGATTCCTAGGTTTGTGCACCAGTTCTGCACTCCTTGATCTTCAAATTGTGTGCCATTATCAGATATGAGAACTTTAGGAATTCCATATCTGCATAGAATATTTTTCCATAGGAACTTCTGTATTTGGTTGGCTATGATGGTAGTTAAAGGTTCAGCTTCCACCCACTTGGTGAAATAATCCACTGCCACCACTAGAAACTTGAAATTTCCCGGTGCTCGGGGTAGTGGACCTACTAAGTCTACTCCCCATTGATCAAAAGGCCATGGAGATACAATTGGTATCATATACTGTACAAGATTATGTGATAAATTGCTATGCACCTGGCATGTTCTGCAAGTTCTGACCAGATTCTCTGCGTCTTCTTGCATTTCAGGCCAGTAATACCCATAAAGCCTACATTTCCTGGCCAGAGCTCTTGCTCCCAAATGATTTCCACAAATTCCGAGGTGGATTTCTCTCAATACATAATCTCCCTCATCTGGAGTAACACATCTCAACCAAGGTGCTGCATAGGATTTTCTGTACAGAACATCGTTGAAAAGAGCATACCTGGCTGAGAGTCTTATCAGTTTTCTGGCGCGTACTTTATCTTTGGGAAGTCTTCCATCTCTCAGATACATTACAATTGGATCCATCCAGGTTTCTGCCTGTGTTATTGGTTGTACTTCAATTTCATCACAGCTCTTCTGCTTTAACAGCTCAACCAACACCTTTTTGTTGGACAAGAAATTTGATCCTAGCTTTGATAAAGCATTTGCTCTAGTGTTTTGGGCCCGTGTTATCTGCTCTACTTCAACCATTAAGAAATTCTACAATTTTCTTTATGCCACTGCAAGGTATTTTTTCATGGGACCTTCCTTTGCTTCATATTCTCCCTTGATATGATTTGTTACAAGCTGTTAGTCTGTGTAGACTTTCAGGTTTTGCACACCTAACTTCGGTGCTAGATTTAATCCAGTTATCAAAGCTTCATATTCTGCCTCATTGTTAGTGGCTTGAAAATCAAAATGAAGTCCATATGGGAATTCTTCACCCTTTGGGCTAATGAGTAGGAGTCCTGCTCCTGCTCCTTCTTTGTTGGAAGCCCCATCCACATCAAGCTGCCACTGTTCAGATTTGTTCTTTTCAGCCATGTTCTGCTCAGCCTTTTGCTCTATAGCCAAGGCTTTTTCTTCTGCCAAGAAATCGGCTAATGCTTGGGCTTTAATTGCTGTTCTTGGTTTGTATTCGATATCAAACCCTGCCAATTCAACTACCCATTTTGCTAACCTTCCAGACTTGTCTGGTTTATCCAAAATTTTCTTTAAAGGTTGATTTGTCAATACAATCACTGGATGACTTTGGAAGTATGGTCTTAATTTCCTTGTGGCATGTACCAAGGCTAAGACTAATTTTTCCACCTCAGAATATCTAATCTCGGGTCCTTATAGGGCTTTGCTTACAAAATATACTGGCCTTTGTATCATGCCATGTTGCTTCACTAACACAGCACTTACTGCTTCATTGCAAAAAGACAAGTAAAGAAATAGTATCTCACCTTCCTGAGGGGGAGTTAGAGTTGGCAGGTGACTGATATGGTCTTTTAAATCCTTAAAAGCCTGTTTACATTCTTCATTCCACTCAAATGGACTGGCCTTCCTGAGAATTTTGAAGAATGGTAATGACTTCTGTGCAGATTTTGACAAGAATCGGTTTAGCGCTGCTAATCTTCCTATTAATCTTTGAAATTCTTTAATATTCTTCGGTTCAGGCATGCTCTTTAAAGCCTCTAATTTATCAGGGTTGGCCCTGATACCTTCTTTAGATATCATATAACCCAGAAATTTGCCTGATCTTACCCCAAAAGTGCATTTTTTTGGATTCAATTTCATTCCCGTTTGTCTTAAGACCTGACAAACTTCTGCTACATCTTTCAAATATTGGTCAAGAGTCCTGCTCTTGATCAATAAGTCATCCACATATACTTCCATTGATTTTCCAATCTGTTGTTTGAAAATGGTATTGACTGCCCTTTGGTAGGTAGCCCCTGCATTCTTTAATCCGAAAGGCGTAGACACATAGTAGTAGGAACCAAATTCAGTAATAAAAGCGCTTTTACAAATCTCTGGGGTCCATCATAATCTGATGATATCCCTTATAAGCGTCTAAGAATGCAAAGATTTCATAACCAACTGTAGAGTCTACTAGCCTGTCAATTCTAGGGGAAGTATAACTATCTTTAGGACAAGCTTTGTTCAGATCAGTAAAGTCAACACACATTCTCCAACTGCCATCTGGCTTCTTGACTAACACCGGATTTGCTAGCCACTCTGGATAGATAACTTCTTTAATCATGTTGGCCTGCAACAACTTCTCCACTTCTTGTTGGACAGCCTGTATCCTTTCTGGTGCAAATGATCTTTTCTTTTGCTTCACTGGTTTCTTGGTTGGATCGATATTGAGTTTATGGACAGCCAACTCTGTTGACAGTCCAGGCATGCCACTTGCTTTCCATGCAAACACATCTTTATAATCTTTCAAGATTCTGACCAGCATATGTTTCTGCTCAGCAGGTATCCATGATCCTATGCTGACTGTGGATTCAGAGTCCGATTCATCTAGCATTATTGATTCCACAGGATCGTTGGATTGCCAGCTTTTTTCTTCATCTGGAACAAGATCTTCCATTGTCACTTGTTGTACCTTCATTTTTCCACTGATTGTGGCTGTACAACAATTCTTGGCAGCATCCACATCCCCTTTAACGGTAGCTTCTCCTTCAAAAGTTGGGAATTTCATACTGTTATGTGCCGGTGAAACCACTGCCCTTAAATCAATCAATGCGGGTCTTCCTAGAATCACATTATAAGCGGATGGAGCTTTTACCACCATATAATTGACCATCAGAGTCCTGCTCTGTGGTCCTTTGCCAAAAGTTGTCAATAGCTTTAACATACCCACATGATGTATGGGTGGCCCGGTAAATCCAAAAAGAGGAGTTGATACAGGAGTCAACTCCGAGTCCGTTAGTTTCATTACCTGAAACGCATTGTAATACAACACGCTTCTCATACGCCTGTGTCTACTCGATTCTTCGACCAGATTTTTTTGGATAACCAGCTTCATTACCACCCCTCATTGCTCACAATGGTCGGTAGCGCATCTTTGGACCGTCTTCGAACGGTTCCCAACACTTTCTGCTTCTTTGCTTCCCCGTATTTTTCTGCGCTGCCACTTTTCTCTTGCTGGGCAGCCTTGTTAACTCCTGCTGGTCCACCCATAATCGTGTTCACAGTGTTGATTGGGGCATTTTCTCTATGTCCATCTGCATCAGGAGATGGATCTCTGTGTCTCATTTGATTGTATCTGTCATGACTGTTGTGTTGTTTTTTAAATTCTCTCCTTCCTTTGGGGTTGTCCCCTGTGCTCGATCGATGCACTCATCGATCTTTCCTTCCATTGCTGCTGCGTCTATATCTTTGATCAGGTCCCTGCACTGTTTAGAGTCATGTCCAATGTCTTTATGATACTTGCACCATCTGGTATGGTCTCTCTTCTCCCTTGGACCCCTCAATGGAGGAGGGGTCTTGGCAATCCCCTTCTTTTCCATAATTGCCAGAACTTGGTCACGAGATCTGTTCAGGGGAATAAGGTCTATGTCCTGCAAAACACCTTTTTTCCCTAACCTTTCATAAATGAGGTTGGTTACTCTATCCCGAACAGATTTTCTCTTTTGTCGGTCTTATCATCGGTCTTTCCTTTTTTAGTATCCCTGTGGGACTCCTCCCTCTTGGCTTTGTTAGCCTCTTCTCCTTGGCAATGCCTGTATGCAATTTCCAGAAATAAACTGGAATCAAGTCCCCCCTCGTAGTTCAGGGTGTTTCTCTTATAGTTGTGGATCGTGATTCTCTTCCTTGACATCATGGGAAGTTATTATCAGAGATCGTTGAGCATTACTGGACGTGGGGCCTACCCACGTTTACAAGCGGTTGGGCTGGTGCTGACCCGGTCTTTATGCTCCCAGCCGATCATTCTGTCTAGAGATACCTCTGCGCAGCCCATCGCTCTGTCTAGAGATACTTCTGCGCAGCCAATGGTTCTGTCTAGAAATACTTCTGCGTAGCCAATGGTGGAGTCCTGCTCCTTTAACTATCCTGGTCAGTACTTGGGGTCCTGCCTTGCCAATCCATCATCTTGATTGTTTAACTTTGGGCCTGGCCCAATTATGGATAACCCGGCCCAATGGGCCCACCCATCATCACATTCCATCATCTTTTACTTTTTTTATCTCAACTTTTGAAGAACAAGATTATTGCTTAGGGCTCAAAAACGAAGAACAGATAGTGAATTTATTGGTTTTATGCTATTTGTGAGACAATTCTATTTTCTCTCTCTCTCTTAAATTTCTTTATTTTATTTTATTTTTATGTCTCATAATGCTTAAATCCTTGATTCTTGTGATCCTTTTCATCATACGTGAGTAGATTTAATTTTCTAGGATTTGGAATAGCTCGGTAAATGAACATATGAGTTAAGGATTCGATCTTTCCTATTATTATGAATCAATATGCTTTTGTATTGATTTTGGTGTGCTATTTCGTATGAATTTTTGGATTGATGGATCGAAAGACGAATTTCCATAGATTCATATGAAGAATTTGTTATCAATTAGGTGATGGTTGAAAGGCGAAATTTAATTGATGAGTTAGAACCCTAATTTCAATCAAGAAACTAAATGAGAGTGAAAGTTAATTGAAATTTCTTGTGACAATATGAATAATGATATTTAATGGGTCTAAATTAATTTAATGAGCGAGAAATCAGATTTAATATTAATTTAGGCACGATTAATAGTAATTCGAAAGAATATTGTTAATCACCTTTGATTATTCGTTAAAATAAGTAAAATTTCATAATAAATGGAAATGTCGTTGTAAAAGTCATATATTAGTTACCGTGGCAATCTGACATCCTAGAAGTTATTCCAACTTGATTTCAAGCAATTTTTTGGACTTGTGTTGAGTTTTAAATAGCGCCTAGTTTTTAGTTACTTTATAATTCAAAAACCCTAAATTTGATTAGTTTAGATAATATAAGTTGATAACTATTCAGTGATTGTCCTAAGTCCCTGTGTGATCGACATCCTAAATACTACGCGATAAGTCGTACGCTTGCGGTAACATTTAGTGATTAATGTGAAAATCACACAACACCGACTAATTAAGAGATGTCAAAGTTTGTCAAAGTCAACCGTGGATTCTCATTTTTTAATCACATTGGGCTTTTATCAATAAAAGACCCCTTTTAATAATTAAGTTTTATTAATATCATTATTATTATTAGATTTTCAATAAGACATTTAGAATAAGCATTGGGCTTCAGCCCAATTTGTATATTATTTTGGGGCTTAAGGTTAAAAAGCCTGTTTGACCAAAAAAATGGGGGATATAGTCTTTTCTTCTAAGAAATGGTCTAAACAGTCTTTTTGAAGCATTTCACCACTCTAAATTTTCGCGTTTTAGGTGTTTTTGGAACCAAACTAAACCCTAATTGGGAAGGAAGAACCCAATAGGGAATTTGAGGACCTTAAGATCGTGCACATTTATGAAAAAAAAGGGAGAAAATCGCGGTCAAAATCGCGGTCAAAATTTTAAGGCCATGATTTGTTCAAAACAGTCTATATAGCCAATTTCCCCTATTATATTTTTGCTTATGTAGTACGTGAATAGGAGAAGCAACAGTTAGGTTAATTTTAGGGGTAAAAAAAAAAAAAGGTGGTTTTGATGCGAAAGGGGGATGGACGTGCACAACTTGGCTGCAAGTTGATGCGCCGAAAATTCTAGTTGATTATTAAAAAAACGGTTAAATTCTAGTTGTTTATTCTTCCTTTTATTGTGAAGGTATTGAATTTCTTATTTTGTTTATGTTTATTATAATGAGTATTTAGGTTTTCTTTTCTAGTTAATTAATTGTTAATCCTTTGATAACTATAGATTGTGAGATCGAATTGTTCGTACTTTTCGATTAAATTGTTAGTATTTATTTATTTTCTGATTTTATCGATTAATGATTTGATTGTTCATTTAATTGTTTCGACCAAATGATTGGATGAATAATTTGATCTACCACAAAAAATCGAATCTAGGCGATTGTCAAAAATATATGATTTTAACTTTTTAAGTGGTAAACAAATATTGCCCGACATAATTCGTATAAGGAAAGATATTATCCAAGTAGGCCCGGCCGCTTTGGCATTTTTCGCTTTAAAGTCGTTCCTCGACCGCTTTTTAGTTGAAGTTGTTTTTTTTAAAAACATACTTATCGCGTTTTAACATCCGTAAATACAAATTCAATTTATTAATAGCCTCAAAACATGCCTACAAAGTAATCTTTCCTAGCATATTTAGAAACAAAAACCAAATTCATACGTATACACAAAAATACTTACATATTACTATTTCAATATCGCTCTTGCAACACATTTAGAGGCGAAATCACTGATCAAAGTAGAATTGTCAATTTCATCAACCATATTCTTCTCAATTCATTCATGTCACTACTACAATTCGACTCTTTTGGGACGACAAAAAGTCGTCCCTAATAAGCAAAAGTCGTCCCGTTTTTATGTTTAGGGACGACATGTCGTCCCTAATGTGTCGTCCCTAAAACTCCGTCTCAAAAAATAGGAGGATTTTTTTTGGAGACGACATGTCGTCCCTAAAGATCAACTGCTGACGTGGCAAATTTTGTATTCAACGCTGACGTGTCGCGTAAATTTGGGACGACAAATGTAAATCCCAATAAAAAAAATAAATTATTTAATTCAATTTATTTAATTAGTATATATAAATTGAATTAAATAAGTTAACTTTACAATAAATATAATTTAAATCCCGCAAACGAATTATAAAAAATTTAATTACGGTAGGGACGACAAATGTCGTCCCTAATGATCTTTTTTTTTTTTTTTTTTTTTTTTTTTTTTTTTTTTTTCTAAAATCGAACGCAACATTAACATGAATCAAAAATCATCCAAATAAACCAAAAATCATGAAAATGAACCAAAACTACTAGCTAGGGATGAATAAACATAATAATAAAATGAAACAAAGTTATAAGTACGGTTAACCAACAGAATATTTAAAACAAAGTTATAAGTTATGTTTGTGATCCATCGTGTGTACCATTGCCCTGATCCTCATCACCATCCTCATCACCATCATCATCATCATCATCATCAATGCCAAACGTTGTATTGTTTGTTTTGTTGTAGTGGGCGAAGAAGAAGTCTAGCATAGTCTTTTGTTTTGTTTTGGCTTTTTTCAACTTTGCCAACTCCTTCTTCAGTCCATCTACTTCAGCATCACGGTGTGATGAAGTGGCACAGCTGGATAAGGATGGTATGGACGATGCTGATGCTCGTGAAATGGCCATCCGAGGCCCGCGTCCAACGTAGTAGTCGCGTCTGTCTCCCAACGCACTACTAAAAATCAAATCTTCTTCTTCTTGAGTCAGCTTTCTTCGGGGTCCTGGAGCGATAATACTCCAACATTCTCTACATTTATACCACAAATAATAAAAGTATGTCAAAAGCTATATGTATAGCTTGTATATATATATATATATATATATATATATATATATATATATATATATATATATATATATATATATATATATATATAAAATTCTTTAGATACATACTTGTGAAAAAGAAAAAAAATATCACTTACATGGCCATTTTCGGCTTGAGCATCAACCCATGTCCCATCCGCATGTCGACGCACTTCCGCCCATAGATCTATGGGATCACGCTCAATGACATTCTCGCCGATAACTGTATCATTCTTTCAAATAAGAATACATATTATTAGTTATTAAAATTAAAATATAAAAAATATAAAGATATAAATGTTATTAGTTATCAAAGTCTTTTTTTGTTTTCGTGTGTTTACGTTACTTACATCTTGTATGCCTTGATAACGGCGTTGGTCGATAGTCTTTCGCCCGTGTGTGCCTTTCTTGTTTCCACGAGAATTTTGGGTATTCATTTCTGATTTCTCCTGTTTAAAAGGAAGAACAAAAGTCATATAGACAAGATAGATAATTTATATAGACCTATCGATTATTAATTTACCTGAAACTCAGGTGAATAGAAATAATCTAAATACTTGTCCCAATCGTCATCCAATGGGACATCTCGATGTCGTGGGCAAGGCACTTCATCGTCCCCATGATCTTGTTCCCATTCTTTTACATGCGTGCTCAACCGATTTTTCCATCTTTTGTACAAAACGCCGGCGTTCTCAAGCACGGCGTGCTGATGTTCAGGTTCAATATTATCAAAATGTCCCTGAGAAACAATATATATATATCACTTATATATATATATATATATATATATATATATATATATATATATATATATATATATATATATATATATATATATATATATTTACAACTTGCAAGTGTTAATTATAAAAATATTTAACTCATCTCTCCTCGAAGAGTAAATTCTTCGATTGTTGATCAACATCCCGCCAAGTTGGAAAATAAGGTTTAATATGGCATCTTATTGCCTTTCCTAAAGCGGATGATAGTTTTCCGTGGTATTTTCCAACATCATTCCGCATTTTAGAAATCGTGGATGCCATACTATTGGGAGTTTGTTTACCCCTGCTTTCTTTTTTTTCTTTCTCGAGGCAAGCCCTTGGCGTGCAGCGCTTCCTCTCTTTTTCTCGCTTCCGGGGCCTCTAATTCAAATCATCGGTGATTTGGTCAATATAATCATCTGCAATAAAACACGAATAGAATGAAAAAATATACAACGGTAATTATAAAATTTGAATAGAATGAAAAAAAAATTATTACATACCGTCCTCACAATCACCGGTATCCTATTCGGATTTTGATGTGGTGGACGCTAACCACCACCAGCGCACTCCAAGACAAGCCATGTAAATAACTTTTGAATAAAACAATCGGGGTTAGGCTTAGTGTTTACATATCCAAATATAACAAACATTGTTTCGCTGTGAATAAAAATACAATAGACAACATTCATAAAAAAATGAATAGTTTGATAGGTTTACATATCCAAATCTTAAACTAACAAGCAGTGTTTTTGTTGCAAATAATAAATACAAGAGACAACATTCATTAAAAAATGACTCGTTTGATAGGTTTACATAGCTTCAAATCATTCACCATCATTTGGTGCGTTCGGTCGTATGTCACGCCCTCATCGATGTCGTTATCAACATCTTCATCATCCGACGAAGCATATTTGTCAAAGATCGATGTCGTTATCAACATCTCTCTCAACATCATCATCGTAATTGTCATCATGTTCATGCGATTCTATCTCATCTGCACTCATGTATAAGGCTTCATCCACTCGTGGAAGTTGAACAAAAAGTTGGAAATTTCCGTGCGTTGTTTCGTCAATTACCAAATCATCATCAACATTGGTGTCAATAGTTGGAGCCTCTACGATATGACGGTGTTGGAAATGCTCAACAACTTTCCAACCAGATTCATTATACAAATCATCTATGTAGAAGACTTTTTCAGCTTGTGAAGCAAGAATGAATGGCTCATCTTCGTAAAATGTGTTTTTAGTGTTTATACTTGTTCTATTCTTATACACTCTGACACCCCTCTTATTCGGACTAGTGTCGAACCATGTACATTTGAAAAGAACAACATTGTTCTCCCGTGGATAACCTACTACATAAATGTCTTTTAAAACCCCATACCACATAGTGTCTTCTGGCCCTTTGACAGCAATCCCACTATTTTGAGTTATACGTGATCTATCTCGTTTTTCTGTATTGAATCTAACACCGTTCATCACGCAACTCTGAACGATTTGCACCGAGGAAAAAGAGCCAGTGGACAATGCTAATAGTTGGGCTTTCAAGTGTGAGCGATCATGTCGATGTTGTGACACCATCTGTAGGTAGTATATACATACATAAGAGTTCGTATAATGGTTATAAATGTTCACCTACATAATAAATGTGACACCATCTGCACTTTAGAGTGGAACCATTTACGGAAGGTTGCACGGTGTTGTTCCTCTAGCATCTCAGAATGTGCAAGTCCTTGCTAGATATGCACGATGTTCTCTGAGCCATACATGTAGAAGTATAGAATATTTAGGTTCATTGAAATTCTAAAAAAAATTTATTTTGTCAATACAGTTTTGCCACTTACATGAGGTATTTATCGATCTCAGCACAGTTTTGCAACACATACCACTCTATCTTCTCTCTCTCAACAGCATCAAGTGACAAGATTGTTTTTGCCCCTATTGATCGAAAAGGAGTCTTGAAGACATATATATTGTTCTTAATTGCATCTTCATTCTCAACCCAGTTTCTTTCGGGCCTATTAAATTTTGTCTCTAATCCCGAGAAATACAATGAGATAAATGTCAAGGTTTGGTTAGACCGGTATCCCTCTGCAATCGATCCTTCTGGCTTTGCCCGATTCCTAATGTACTTTTTCAGCTTACCCAAATAACGTTCGATTGGGTACATCCATCTCAAATGAACTGGTCCACCCCTAATCGCCTCTTCAGGCAAGTGCATAATCACATGTATTAGAATATCAAAAAATGCCGGGGGGAATATAGTTTCCAGTGTACACAAGATTTCCAGGATCTTCTCTTTTGCTGTCTCCATTTCACTAACCCTCAACGTGCGTGCACAAATTAGTCTGAAAAAATCACTTAGATCAGTGATTGTATCAGAAATCTCTTTCTTCAAAAACTTACGCAGCCTCAACAGTAATACCTGATCTGAGTATGATATGACAATCGTGAGATTTTAGGCCGGTCAATTTGTCTTTTCCACAAAAATTCTTTCGTAGGTTTCCCGCAAAACCGTCTGGAAACTTAACATGTAATAAGAATTGGTAAAATTTTGTCCGATCTGCTTGTGACAATGTGAACAAGGCTCGTGGTTTTAAAACTTATTATTGGCCTGCCCGAATCGGATGTAGTTCATGTCGGACGCTCATTTTTCCAGATCCTTACGTGCCTTGATAGTGTCTTTGGTCTTTCCATCAACATCCAATACCGTATTCAATATGTCATCACAGCCTTTTTGTCAATATGCATAACATCTAGATTGTACTTGAGTTTTTCGATCCCCAAGTAAGGCAACCTATTAAGTATGGTGTCTTTCCTCCAATTCAAACAAGATTCTGGGCGCTTAATAATTTTACCACCATACTTTTGTGTTTACTCGACAAACATTCGGGTAGGTTACTAATTTGGTGCATAACCTCCTCCGTGGTTTTCTCAAGTGGACGGCTTAATGTTTCGATTTCTCCATTAAATCCCTTATTCCTTCGCATTGGGTGGTCCTCCGAAGCCATCTACGATGTCCAACATATCCAATCTTACTATCTAACCCTACCAAGGTGTGTCATCATTGCAAGTTAAACATGCTTTATATCCTTGACCGCTCCATCCCGAGAAATAACTACGGGCGGAAAGTCGCTCACGGTAAACATAACAAAGAACTCGCATCCTAAAGGTGGTATTTGTAGAAGCATCACGTATAACTACCCCGCTTGACCACAGCTTCTTCCAATTCATCAATCAATGGCCTCAAATAAACGTCCAAGTCCTTTCCAGAGAATCGGTCCTGGATAAGTAAACACATATACTTATACTGATTCGTTGTTGACAACCCATGGTGCCGGATTCAACACTTGTGTTAGGGCAGCCACATGTCGTATGTTTGACTAAAGTACCAAACGGACAAAAACCATCTCAGAGCAAGGCCGAGACGTACATTTCTAGGTTCTGCTTGCAAAGTCGATGTTGCTCGTCAAATTCTTTCCATTCCTTACCATCCACCGGATGTCTCATGACATCCTCATCGATGAGAACGTCCCGCCTTGTGCCATGTCATTGACCGAGCCATGTGACGGGAAGCAAACAAACGTCTTAGACAATTCTTTAATGGAAAATAGCGAAGCACTTTGTGAGGTACCTTCATCCCTTTGGACTCCTTATAACGGGTCGTCTTGCATATCGACATGATCGTAAGTTAGCATTTTCCTTATAGTAAATGCAACAATCGTATAAGCATGCATCGATTTTTTCATACCCCAGCCCAATTTGTTCATAAGAGAATTTGCCTTGTAGAATGAATCGTAAATTTGACCCTTTAGGAAGAACTTCTTTCAATTTCTTTAAAAAACGCCAAAACTCTCATTTGGCCACTTATACAACACTTTGATGTGCATTAAGTCCGCTAAAAACTTCAAGAGCGATGAGTTTTCGCATCCCGGATAAACTTGTTCATGCAATGCGGAGATGAGTTCTTCATACTTGTCATCATCCTCCTGGTTGTAAGATTTCTTCTTCCGGTCTCCACCCATAAAATCATTAATAATCGGTCCCATTTCGTCCCCAGATTCAACAACAATTTCGTGTCTTCGTGCATGTTTACGGGATGATTGCTCGCTTTCACCATGCAAAAACCATGTATCATACCCACGTGACCACCCCCAAGAATAACAAAGTGATCATACATTTCATCTAAAGTTTGCAAAGTGGTATTACAAAGACTTTGCGCATGGACAACGAACCGCACTTTCACTTGTTAGGAATTGTCGTGGCATATTCTTTGAAGGCCGCAACCCTTTTGCAAACTCAGGTTTTACTCTATCGATATATAGCCATGACTTGTCCATCTAAAAAAGTGCACCATGCACAAGGTTTAGCAAACAAAAGCACTTGATTTGCACGGAGGAAGAACCACCTGCTGCAAGTTAGTCCGATGGCTGAGCTAACTTGCAAGAAACAGAATTAAAGATATATGAAACAAAAATTAAAGATAAATTACCTGAAAGTAGGGGCTGCAAGACGGTGGAAGTGCGGCCGAGGATGTGCGGGCTGCGCAGGACGGTGGAGGAGCGCGCAGCAGGACGGGTGGAAGTCTGCTGCAGTCCACCTGGCCGCTGTCAGACGTGGTCGTGGTTCAAGGTGAAGGAGGAGAGGAGGTGGCTGTGGTTGAAGCCGGAGGAGAGGAGGAGGAGAGGAGGTGGTCAAAGTGGAGGGAGGAGAGGAGGAGGAGAATGAAAAATTCGAAATGGAGAAGAAGCTCCTCTCGCAATGTATTCTAATTTAGGTTAGATTATTAGGGACGACTTTTCTATCTTTAGGGACGACATTGTCGTCCCTTTAAATCAAAAAAATTGGCGCTAAACCTTTCCCCCAAATTTTATCGATTTTAGATTATTTTTGTTTTAAAGGGACGACAATGTGTCGTCCCTTTAAATAAAATTGTATAAATTAAATCATTTAATCATTTATTAAACATTATTACTTTTAAAAATTTTATGAATTGAACATTATAACGAGACTCGGGTTTTAAGACTAATTAACGAGCCTCGGGTTATAAAAATTTAATTTTCCGTTTCCTTAAATAAAATTTTATATAAAAATTTTATTTTTCGCTCATAATATATTTATAACAATAGTATTTTATTTTTCGCTCATAATAGTATATAGTACTATCACAATGATCGATAACGAACCCCAAAATTCAAAACGATCGTTCAATAACGAACCGCGACTCTTAACTCATTCGCCTGATAACGATCGAACAAACCATAGTCGATACTACTATCACAATGATCGATAATGATAACGATGTAACTCATTCGCTCGATAACGAACCCTTATATTCAAATCGATTGCTCGATAACGAACCCCGGAATTCAAACTTGATATTGATTGATCGAGATTGAATTCAAGCCCGATGCTCGTTACTTAGTCAAACGCGAGATTGATTGATCATTATTGAATTCAAGCCCGAGACTCGTTACTTAGGAAATTATTGATTTCAAACTCAAGATTGATTGATCATTATTGAATTCAAACCCGAGACATTGTTGATTTCTATATTGATAAATTTATAATAATTTTATATTAATCAATTTATATTGATCCATTCGTGAATTCAAGCCCGAGACTCGTTTTAGTGAAATGTTGATTTCAAACTCGATATTGATTGACTAGTATTGAATTCAAGTCTGATGCTCGTTACTTAGGCAATTGTTGATTTCAAACTCGAGATTGATTGATCAATATTTAATTCAAGCCTGATGCTCGTTACTTAGTGAAATGTTGATTTCAAACACGATATTGATTGATCATTATTGAATTCAAGCCCTAGTACTACACATATTGATTTCAAACACGATATTGATTGATCATTATTGAAATCAAAAGAAAAAAAAGATTTAAAAGAAAATATGTTTGACCACCTAGAGCTATCTATAACTAGCGAAAGACACCTAGTATAAGACTACATGAGAAGACAACTCCAAATTTATTCGCTTTGGAAGTTGAAGTTGAAATGATAATTACTAGTACTACACAGGAGCATTTCTACTTCAGAGTTGTTTCCATTCATTTTAATCAATTTTTTGGTTTATTATCTTCTTTCTTTCATACATTTCTAGATATTTCGATTGCCTTGTATGTAAATGAGTCGATATCTACATTATCAAAATATTTACTATGGATACAATAGTATTAAGAGCTTTGTCTTGTACATAACAAAGATTATCATTAGTTATTTGATGTCACCACACTAATTCCATTTATGCTCGTTACTTAGCTATAGGTAGCTCTGTGTGGTCTACTTATTAATCAATCTAGAGGTTGATTTCAACATCGAGATTGATTAACGATTAGTGATTTTCAAATCTGTGGCTCGTTACTTATAAGTCAAATGTTGATTTCAAACTCGAGATTGATTGACAAGTAGTGATTTTCAAACCCGAGTCTCGTTACTTTTAAGTCAAATGTTGAATTCAACCCGAGAGATTGATTAATAAGTAGACCAATAAAACCCAATTCTCGTTACTTATAAGTCAAATATTGATTTCAAACTCGATATTGATTAATAAGTTGTAAATTCAAACTCAATGCTCGTTATTTATAAGTCAAACTCGAGACTCAAGCACTTATAAGTCAAATGTTGATTTCAAACTCGAGATTCATTAACGAGTAGTCATTTTCAAACCCGATGCTCGTTACTTTTAAGTCAAATATTGAATTCAACATCGAGATTGATTAATAAGTAGTAAATTAAAACTCAATCCCGTTACTTATAAGTCAAATGTTGATTTCAAACTCGATATTGATTAACGAGTATTGAATTTAAAATATTAAATATAATTTTTAGATACAAAAATATAATTATTAAATATTAAATAAAAATTTTAGGTTAAAAATTTGAATTTTAAATATTAAATATAAATTTTAATAAAACAAAATCATTTTTAATAAAAAACATTTTTAATAAAACTTTAATTTTTAGGACGACAAATGTCGCCCCTAAATATATTTTTTATAAAATAAAATCATTTTTAATAAAAAAATCAATTTTAATAAAAAAGTTCGTTTTTTAGGGACGACAAATGTCGTCCCTAAAGTTTTTTTAATAAAACAAAATCATTTTTAATTAAAAAAATCAATTTTAATAAAAAGTTCATTTGTAGGGACGACAAATGTCGTCCCTAAATAGTTTCCCGGGTAAAATTTGCCACTATGGATTCCACGTGGAAGGGCGGGAAATTTAACTATTTTTAGGGACGACAATGTCGGCCCTAAAAACAAAGAATCGTCCCCAAAAATTTAAATTTCTCATATTTAATTAATCGAACGTTGACCGATCTTTAGGGACGACATGTCGTCCCGAATAATCTTTATTTTGGAACGACAAATGTCGTCCCTAAAAATACAGTCTCTAAAAACCAAATTTGTTGTAGTGTGTATATGAAAACCATAGACAACAAGCCCACCTCGGTACTTCAAATTAAAGATTCCTAAACTTTAAAAAAGTTTACAAACACAAAATAATATGACATCAATATAAAAGCCACTCCACTAACAAAATGCAAATGCTAAACGAAATAAAAAGTACACCGGCAAGGCCAATCACGAAATCATCCCATCAAGTAAACAAAACATATCTGATTAATGTAATGACTATATGTGTTTCTCTTGTTCAGTCAAAATAAAAGCCCTCTTCTGCTCTTCCTTGTTCCTAATCCTTCCTTGCTATGCTATCTTTCAATTTTTCTACATACAAAAAAATTATGATATCCAAGAGACATTAATCATTTATTCATCTTACTAATTAAAAATTTGATTACATTACATTACCATTATTATTTATTAAACATTTAAACTATAAGAAAAAGAGTAAATTACTATAAGAAAATTACCTCCACTTAAGAACTTAGGGCTTGTGTTGTTGTGTAGAGAAAGATTGATACTTGATATTATTAATAACTTGAAGATTGAGATTAGAATTTATGAATTGTGGGAAATTGAAAGAAGAAAGAAAAAAAAAAAAAAAAAAAAAGCAACGGCAGAGAGTGAAGAAGAGGCAGGGAGGGGAAACGAAGGCAAGGAGGGATAAGGAGGATGACGTACTTAGAAGTGAAGTGAAGTTTTTATTTTTGTTTGTTTGTTTTATTTTTCTTTGTGTGCTTTTTTTATATAGATATATAACAATATAAAATAATTTATTCTTTTTAATTTCTATAGTTTTCCAAACAAAAAATTAATAAAACTTGTATTTCTATTTTTCTTTTGGCTAAGTAAATTTTTTTATTGGGACCTTTATCGATTGAAGTAAAAAGAAATTTAAGCATTTATAAAAAAAAAAAAACATATTATATTAGGTTGATCGGATTGAAACTATACGGATTTTTTTTTTCTTTTAGCGAAATATGTACAGTTGGGCCCTCCCGGCACCGTTGGGGTTAAGACGTCTGTCTCTCCGGCCTCACACGAGGGCCGGCCCTGAGTAGGCTTAACCATCAGAATTGGGGCTACACCTCTTACCCACATAATTACAATCCAAGGTGGAATGATCAGTCCAATTTCAACTATGGTGTTTTGCACATGCATGTCTCAGGATTTGTCTGCTGTCCAGCTTCCTAGTGAACAAATATGGCCAATTTCAAATTCGGGTAATACTTTTGAAGAACTTATGAAGACTTTTTCTACCAGTATTGCACAAATGATCCTAACGGAAATTATGCATGTTCAAGAAAAGTTGAGGCATGATATTCAAGAGTTGGTACAAAAGACTTCACAGTTTAGAGAAGAGCATGTTGCCTGGGTTCATAATATGCAAAGACTTGGCGAACTGAAAACTGAAGTGGATAGGTTTAAGAAACAAAAGTAAAAAACATCCTCTCCTCTTATATGGTATGACGATGAAGACAATTGTCCCATGATTGATCCAACACCATATATGGTATGACGATGAAGACAATTGTCCCATGATTGATCCAACACCAAAGATCGATGATGATGATGACCAAGAAAATGGTGAAGAAATTCACTCAGGGTTGGAGAAGGTACGTTTGAGGAGCCGTTGGAGCCAAAAAGTGTCGAGGTGATTGTGGACATGCGAGTGAACAAGAAGGAAGTGATCTTCCTATTTGATGACTATATCATGAACTGGGAGGTGGAGGCCCCTAATCCCATTCTTCTTTTATTGGGAAGATACTTCACGAAAGTGCCTACAGCCAAGGCACGGCTGATTCTTCCTGAAGATGAGATGGATGGCGCGCTTACTGAGTATGTAATGAAGAATCATGAAAGAAAAACTATTCCATTAGAGAATAGATAGCCGAGGTAAGTATGTCTAGCCACCATGATTGCACAAGTCGGTTAAGCGGGGGCTCTAGGATCAAAGGATCACACGAATGAGACTCGAACATAGGTCTTAGGGTATTTAGGTCTCTAGTAACTAGTTTTTGCCTTCTTTTTGGGCCTTGGACACCTTCTGTTAAAAATAAATAAATAAAATTATTTGATATCAATTTATCATTCTTCCCCCTCAAATTTTTTTTTTTTTAATCATTCTTCCACACAAACTAATATTTATAACTTCTCAAAAATACATTGGCTATGAACCAAGCTTTCAATTACTGTGACTAAAACTATCATCCTATACCTAATCCCGCAGCTAAGGTGAGGCTCTCTGTATTTTTACACTTATGCTAAGTTCAAACTTCCTCAAACGAGTCAAATCGAACTTCTTCATCTAGTCAGAAAGCATCAGAACCAACCGAGGGCGGATCCAAGTGATAGTAATTGGGGTCCGCGGACACCGTTAAAAATAATGATACTCTACGTTTTATTTATAGAAAAATATTTCGAATCCTGTTTCAAAAATATTTAAATTCAAAAATAATTATGAACGCCGTTAAAAATATTTTCTGGTGCAACTCAGGTTCTTCATAAGCTTGACCACCATCATAACCATCAGATGGTTGATTTAACATCCTCCATTAATTATCATATTCACTAGATCAAAAGTTTTAAAAAAAATGCTACGTCCCCACGACAAAATAGATACAATAAAATTAACACAACACATCTTTTTACCATTTTACCATTTTATTATGATTGGACCTTCATCTATCAATCGTGTAAAATGTGTTGTGTCTGTTTTTATTACGTAAAAACATAGCTCTTTTACAAATATGTAGTAGTCATGAATTCATGAGATATCACACACACAGATACATAAGTGCATAGAGAGCAACTTAATTAAAGACCTGTAGAAAATTTTAGGGACACAAACTCTCAGTATATACCAACCAACCATTTTCTGCTGCTGTTTATATATATACTTGTCCCATATATATGCACGATCAAAATACAAACATATATATGCAACCTATTTTACCATTTAGTACAAAAGAATGCATATTCACAACAGTGGAATATGTGGGGCTATATTCAATCAATTCAACATTACCAGACAAAGGCAAGCATGTACGTGCAGACTAATTAATCGACCTTAAGGGATAGGCCAAGCCATTCTAGTGGCTTCGGAAAATTCGAGGGTGCGTTATTAAGATCAAATAGACGGGTGTTGTATAAGCGGTGGAGTTCCTCCATACAGTCGATGTTGTTATCGTTGAACTCTATGGTCTTGACAACCTTTTCCAAAGCAATCCGGGCAGCTATTCTTTTCTTGTGATTTCCCTTTTTGAATGAGATCATCATTGCTTCAATCCCTTGTATTTTACTTCTTAGCCGGTCTCTTTCTTGCTCTTTTTGTGTCGGATCAGTTACTCGACTAAGAATGGCGTCTTTGAAACGTCTCAACAAATTAACGGTGCGTTCTGCTCTATTGTAAGAATCTTCATCAACAATGGTTGAGATATTGCACTCCAAGCTAGGGATAATCATACCCGTTTCACTGACGCCGTTATCTGAAATCGCAATTGTTTCGATGTGTTTTTGTTCATATGAATCAACGACAGAAGAAGTATCTAACGGTTTGGATGATGCCTTCTCTTTCGAAGCTGTATTTGACTTTGAGTGCACCGACAACTTGTGTTCTTTTGAAAGGCGAGAATTGCAACGAGATTCAGCCGGCATCATCAATGATGATTTTGGTTTCTTAGACAAGTGAGAATTCAAATCAGCGTCGTCTTCTTCTTCGTTTCTTGATCTTTTGCAGGTCAAGATTTCTTTTTGCTTCTCTATGAAATCCCTCCAGGAATCTTCATGACAGCGGCTTGATGAAGAAATCAAAGGTTTATTTGTCAGGAAAACCTTTGGCAAAGCAGATGAATTCATGGCTGAATCATCTCCCTGCAGCATCTTGAGTGTTTTCAACGAATCTCTTTTTGCATCAGATAAATTCAGTGGTTTCCCTCTCAGACAGGAATTCAAAACGGGGGTGTGGGGGCCAGCAGCAATATTTGATGAATCTTTAGGCAGGAAATCTGGGTTTAAAAGAGGACTCCTCATCTTCGTAGGCAAATCATCATCATACTTGGTCTTACGAAGAATTTCATCCCAAGATGAGTACTTGAAATTGGGACGAGGATTTACGAAACCCTTAATACCCTCCTCCTCTTTCTTCTCGACCTGATTCTTCTTCTTCAATGGGTTTTTAGCAGCAATAATACAACCTGAAGACATATGCGGCGACTTATTCCTCACAGGAGGCACGGGTGACATTGATAGAGAATAATTGAAGGTTTTAACGATCGATTTGAAATTGGAGAGTCTCTTCATCGGAAAGCAACTCCTCGCAGACATGATCGATAGATTTGGGGCAGCTTCCTCTTCTTCTTTCAGATAATTTTACAGTAGTTGATTTGCGTTGGGATCGTGGTGAACAAAATCCCTTTATATATAACCTAAGTAAACTTAGGTTTTTTTTTTTTTTTTTTTTTTTTTTTTGAGGGGTAAAACTTAGCTTTTTTAAGGCGCAGTTCCTCTAATTCTTACGGTATATGTGTCCCAGTAGCTAATATAGATCCCTAAATGAAAGGCCCAAAAAAAAAAAACAAAAATCCCAAAATTAGGATTGTTATGAAACTAATAAAAGAAAGAAAACAAAGTGCTGAAAAGAAAAAGAGAAATGCTTATGTATTATTTCACTGGTATCATAGGTATTTATTGTTGAGATTACAGTGTGAATACAATACAATAGATAAACCTGAAAATTTTGTAATTAATTAATTGAATAATAGATAAACATATTATTATCTTTTATAACACTCCCTATTGGATATCTATTATTCAACAAACAATAGATATGATATGTCTCATCAAAACCTTTACTAAGAAAAAACTCATTGGAAAAAAATCTTAGTTAAGGAAAAATAGTACTCCCTCCGTCCCACTTTGTTTGGGACTTATTACTTTTTGGGATGTCTCAAAATTAGTCTCACTTCTAAGGTTTAGAATTAAATTTGTCTCTTAAATGTCTAAAATGACCTCATATAACAATTTATTGAAAAATGTAGAAGAACACAAAAGGATGTAATTGTAATTGAGCTATGTTTTTAATGAGTAGACAAGACATTAAATGATGTCTCCTTATTTTTTATGAGTTCCCAAAAGTCCAAACAAAGTGAGACGGAGGGAGTACATATTTATCTATGTTGATTTACTCCCATGAACCAAGTATCAATTAAGGTCTTTCAAACATTGCATCATGATGCTCTTCACATGTCTCTTAAATGTTGCAGTCGGCAATGTCTTGGTAAATAAATCTGTCAGGTTGTCGAATGATCGGATCTGTTGCACATCAATTTTCCTCATTCTTTTGCAAGTCTTTTATATGGCTGAATTAATTTCTCGATCGGAGTTGCATAACGTATATGTCATGTACTATTAATTTTGCTAGAAAAACCCAGTGGGAAAAAAACTAGACAAGGAAAATAGTTCATGCCATATTCGTTTTTATGTGTTACACTGACTGCCTCGTTGAAAACCTTTAACTAAGAAAACCCTGTGGTAAAAACTTGGTCAAAGGGAAAAAGAGTACAGTCATTGGTTTTAAGACCAAATGATTAAAATAGTTTTGAAGTTGTCGCTCCCCTGACGGCAACAATCTTCCTTATGTACGCATTCCAGTATATAAACAGGTTTTTCTCCAGAACAGATGTAGGAATGATCTTAGTGAACAATTCTTCTAGATTGTTACTAGAGCGTACTTTGTATGTTCGTCTCTTCCAGACTTCATGTAGATAATTGAATGTAGGGGCTAAATACTGTCATGCCCACTACTTATTCGTCCAACACATAGAACCCAGACATCACTATAATTATAAAAACAATGGGGAAAGTAATACAATCACAATTTGCATGCATATATTCACACGTCGTTGTGCTATAAATTCATGGCATTATGTTTGAGTTACTTATATTATTGCTTCCTCAACAAAACTATAGCCATATTACATTCAACATGAATGTTAACGACATTTTTAACTTAATAGTATGCATGTTGCGATTGTTATATTAATTCGTTTCTGAAATCCACCAAGGATTTTCATATCATCAATATTAATATCCAACGACCCATAAATATGTGGTCATGATATATAAAAACTCAAAATTACTACCAGAAATATTAGTTAGCGGAATATAACATTATCTATAATGGGAGAATATATTTGATCATTAACTAACAAATATTTCCAATTCAAAACTCAACCTCAATTGCTTATTTCACTTGTACCTAGTCTGAGTGTTTCTGACACTCTACTAATGACTTAGGTACTGGATCCAGATATAATAGCAATTAAAGAGGCAAATATGCCGTCGACGACTATTATATTTTATTATAAATTTCTCCCATAAAATCCAGTGCTAATTTGATATTAGCATAAACCAATTCCTTATCAATGTATGGATTGGTTGTTCCGCAACCCCAATATTTAATCATTTGACGCACGTGCAATTTTATTATGGGGTTTTCGTCTTCAAGACGAATCTCTTTAAGAAATTTAATGAGTGACTGAATATGAATTCAATTTCCGCGGATTTTTATCTTTTACACCGATCAATTTTCTACGCTTCTCTCGTAGAGAAATATTATCAATAATACTTTTGGTGCATTTATAAATGGTCACTCCTTTTATTCAATTAAGACATCTGGAAAATTACTTACTAAATACTACAAGTAATATTATTTTCCCACTTCAATTAAACTGATGCGTGAAAGATCGTTTATGTTGTTAAAATTTCTCGGCATTCTTTTATGCTAACATGAGGTTTTCTTTATCTCCCCCTAATGCCGAGAATCAATCTTCATCAAACATGTTGCAACGAGCTATACCTTGATGCTCTTTTATTCGCTTCACATTTAAAACTTAGTGGTTTCATTAAATCTCATTCTATGAGATTTTTGAAAACATTATCTCTGTTGCGCTTTATTTACCACTATGTGATTTCGGATTTTTCAAGAATCGTTCAAATTATACATCATATGTAGAGAAATCCCTAGGATGAGACATTGAACTTTTGGTTCATTTCTCCATTTTCTCAGAAAATATTTGATGTATGCAAAATGTGCATAAAGTCTACCCTTCGTGGGTTTTATCAATATCTACAAAATTTGCAATAACCCATGACGGATTCAGCATTTCAATGTGAGATCCTTTTATGCGGGTATCAACAAACTTCTTTAATATTATTCAATCCGTGGAGAAATATTATCTCATATGTGGATTATATCATTTCAATTTTGGATACAATATTTGTATCGAGTTATACCAATGTTCTTGAATCACCAACCCAATTCTAGTGGGATTCTCACATAAAGAATGATTATAACCACACTAATCAATATATTCATAATCATTATATGCATTTTAAATATTTAATATGATCATATATAAAAAGATCAAGCATTGAACTGTGGAAATAAAACAATTTATCACTTATATGATCTAAAAATAACTTATAGTAAAAGAATGACGTATTACGATTTCAGCCAAGCAATAATATCGACAACACAATGTATCACAATTCTTAAGACAAGCAATTCATATGGGATCTATTGCTAGAACAACACAAGGAATCATTGATAACTTAAAAGTCGGTAAAAACTGTATAACAAGAGACACTATAAAAATGTGATCAATTGTATAATAAATTGCAGCAACTTTTCTTGACTAAATGCATGTTTATTTCATATATAACGAATAGACATAGAACATATATAGTATTAAAAATGATTTGATCTAAATGATAATATGTTCAACTGCTAAAATAATGAGTTCAAAATATTTCTAATAATTAAGTAATAGTCTATCAAATCTAAAATATTTTAGTGAATTAATATGATAGAAATGAATTGTATATTGAGAAAATCTTCGTCGTTGGTTAGAAAATTGTATTAGTAGAAATCGATTTTCTACAAATTGATAATATCAATTGAAACTATGTAAATCTATTCTTATGCAATAGGTGTATCAACTAAGATACTCACGAAAATTGGCATCGAAAGATACATTTTAAGCTCAACACATTTAATCATTTTATTTAGCCATAAGCGAAAATCAAAACGAAAATTAAAAAAAATGAAAATAGAATAAAGTCTTATCAATTGACTAAGTGTAGAGCTACCTAAACAAAGGGCTTTGGATCTATAATTTATTATTATAACACATTAACCGTATCATTTTCAACGTAGCTACCATTTCACGTTAACCCATATCATTTTCAATGTAGCTAACATTTCGAGTTCACTTAAAATTGCGAGTATGAGGAGAGTATTTTATATGTGTCAAGAAGAATTCATCTTAATTCCCATAAATAAAACCAACCCATCGTGTATGAAAATCACCATTTTATTACTAAAATAGAAATTACCATCAAAACTGTGTCAACTTAGAGGAATTACATACCACAACTTAAACAAAAGAGGAATTATCAATCATCGAGCAAAATGATTCAATCAATAGAAGCCAACTAACTTCATGTTGTGATATCGGTGGCATATCAAAATCAAATAAAATAACCCACAACCTCCAGTTGACATAGTGGCATATTAACCAAAATACCAACTGTGACATATTGGCATATTAATCAAAATATTGGCCTTCTTCCAATTAATATTTGGCCTTGTTTCAATTAATAGATGGTCTTTTATGCCTTTTAATATATGGCATTGTCTCAATTAATAACTGGCCTTTTATGTCTTTTCTATAATTAATAGTCATGATTTTCATTGTGATAGGAAACTTGTCATTGTTATAGGAAACATATTTTCCACGACTGCGTCCATGACCACGGCCTCTACATATTTTCCACGACCACGGCCTCTACCACGATCTCCACTGTGACCACGTCCGCCAAAATGGCCAAAATTTGAAGATTTTGTCGTATTAACTCCAGGGAATGGACTTGTGCCATCCATATCCACCGCCAAAATGGCCAAAATTGAAGATTTTGTCCGGGAATGGATTTGCACCAATATTGATTTTCATTAACAAATCATTTTTTTTTCCAAACAATAATGGACATGCAGTGAGATCAACTCATCAGCCAGCAATACGCATACAATGAGATCAGAATATCTCTTGAGACCTTTCTCGGGTATTGCTACTGCCGCAGCACTGTCACTTTTACACCATATTATTTCAATCATGGTGTAATAAAAATGTCTGTATTAACAGATTTAAAATCCTGCATTCGCAGGTTGAGCCAATCATGTATGACTTTCGTTAAAATGACCAACCTCAAGTGGTCGGACCATTCTTTCAAATGGTTGCACAATTCAAACGGATCTTTCACCGTCAAATAATCATTGTCGAGCCTTTTTTTTCTTCTAACGGTTCCATAATTCATACGGATCTTTCACCGTTAAATAATCATAGTCGAACTTTTTTTCAAACGGTTCCATAATTCATATGGATCCATAACTCATTTTGATCTTTCACCAATATTCATGTTTCAATCCCTCATCAAGAAGATGACGGAGAAATATCATGGCCTTTGCATTGTCTTGATTTATCTATCAAAACCGATAGGTTCCAAATGCATTTTAACGTTCATGGCACATGATAAATAATTTATCCCCGATATCTTTAGGGGTATGTAATATTTGTTTGTTAATGTTAGCCATTAAAAAAAACTAGAAGAATGCAAAAATAAATTCTTTTCTCTTATAGGATTAAGAATGGATTAATCCAATAAAATCTTGCCTCTGGTTCTCTGCTTGGAATACTCCATCGGTAGATCTACTCCATAGGTAGATCTGGTTTTCCATTACACTCCGTAGGTAGATCTGGTTCTCCATTATACTTTGTTGGTAGAGTCTCGTGCTGATAACGTGTTATGAAACTAATAAAAGAAAGAACATGAACAAAGTGCGGAAGAGGAAAAGAGAAATGCTTGTGTATTATTTCACTGGTATCATGGGGTATTTATAGTTGAGATTACAGTGTGAATACAATACAATAGATAAACCTGAAAATCTTGTAATTAATTGAATAATAGATAAACATATTATTATCTTTTATACATATGTATCTACCGTAAAGTTTTCTTTTTATTTTTTTATTTTAAAAAAGTTCTTATTTTGGACCGATTAATTTTTGTGAATAAATTAATAAATATTACTGTTAAGAAAAAAATTAATTTTTTTTTTGTTTAATAAATATTACTGATAAGGAAAAAAAGTATCTCCTACACTGATAACACCACAAAAAAAAAAAAAAAAAAAAAAAAAGCCGGGTATCCGGAAGGTCATACTATTGCTATTGATTTTAGTAGCATTTAATAAAGTCCTATTAATTTTAGATGATTTTCTTTATTAAATGGTTAGTAATCCTTTAGCAAGAGATAATTTTATTTAACGATGAGATGGCCCGGCTCTCTACCCTCAAGGTCAACCCGAGGTCGTTGTGGGAGCGGCCAGCGAATCTCGCGCCGCGACTTCAAAACATAACTAAAACCAAAGGCAATTATGTATATATCCATTGATATATTACAGCTGTCCATTGATTTCCCTAAAAGGATTACAACGCATAAAAGACAAAGTGTCTAACTTAATAGGCGCAGTATGATCTAATCCTTAGATGATGACATCATTCCTATCTCCTTCCTTCCCCCCAAGCGAACACGTGGAAGCCACTCTCACTATCCAGACATACCTGTCCACTGAAATTGTTTTCGTAAGAGGTGTGAGTTTTTAAACTTAGTAAGGTTCGGTGTGTACATAATGTGTAGCTTTCACAAAAATAATAGTAGTTTAAATTGTTGGAAGTAGCGTCCGAAAGACAATTTATGTAATTGTTTTTAGAATTAATAAATGACAGACTTATTCTCATCTTATTACTTGCTTCGTGCTTGTAAGTAATACACTACTGAAAACCCCAAGTCGTATCATATGTAGCCATACAACTTAGTGTGTGTCACACATGAGGATTAAGTTTATGGTGATACACTTGAAATGTTAGTACGTGGTGAAGTTAATCAAAGTATGGGGTCTATTGATTAAACCACCATTAATG
The DNA here is from genome assembly GCA_026214975.1 of Gentiana macrophylla. Classification (NCBI taxonomy): domain Eukaryota; kingdom Viridiplantae; phylum Streptophyta; class Magnoliopsida; order Gentianales; family Gentianaceae; genus Gentiana; species Gentiana macrophylla. Next base: position 34,494,994 of record CM047812.1, read on the forward strand.
CGCCCAGAACACTTTATAGTGTGACCGTCTTATCCGGTCCGTCGACATTGGTTGTCTAAGTGGGGCATTTATATATGATGTAGTCCTATAGGAATGAACCGATTTAATCTGCATTTCTCATATAATTCCGTGATTGAGAAATCTTATTAAATCACAAGATGTTCATATATGGTTTAACCTTAATCCTGAAGTGATTACAGACTCCTACTTGTTTCAGGATAGAGTTTGATGTGTTCGTTAAGGATCGCTAAGAGGCGCGGTCCGAATCACTTTCACGTTGGCACTATTCTGGGATGAGTGAGTAGTGTGTGTCTTATAGATATGAAATCCATTACTTCCTACGGGAAGTAGAAAGACAATCCCATTATTTGTTAATCCTAGAAACTGATCGATCCGTTGAGTTCGTATTGGTTATGAACTAATTGATCACTGGTGGATTAATGGTAAATAAGGATAAGATGTATTGAAGAAGGTTTACGGAAATAATCCTGCTTCTTTACGGATAGTCTGTGGAGGGTTAGTTTATATGTAATGATTATATCAATGGACACTTATCGACTCGACTCGACGTTTTGAGAATAAGTTATATCTATAATCGATAGAGTTCAGTTTCGGATTTATGGTGGCGTAATTCCAGAATTAATAAGTTGAGTAGAAATATTCTGTTCGATGAATATTTTATTCAATTTATTGTAGCTACTGGTTATAGGTCCATGGTCCCCGGATTGACTCCTAACACGCGAGTGTTTTCTCGTAATTTTGGAACCTCGAGAATAAATTAAATAGTTGGTCTATTTAATGAATATGCAATATTATTTATTTGGTAAATAATATGTAAAATAGAAAAGACATTTTCTATTAAATTTTAATGGCAAATGTGGTGCCATTTATGTTGATGAACTTAGGAAAAGAAATTTTCCTAGATTATGTCACATGTGTAATTAGTTAATTATTTATTTGTTAAATAATTAATGGATAAATTAAGAGATTGATTTTTTGTGAATTATCTTTTATTTTATGGCAAATATATATTCCTTATGTGAATAGGTAGTTGTGGTGTGAAAATGATAACACTCTCTTTACTATTTATTTTCCTATATAAATATAGTTCCTCCCAACACAATAACACACCAAATTTGCGCCAATTTCACATAAAAAGGAAGAAAAAATAGTTTCTTGCCTTAGCCATTAAGAGTTCTTGTGCATATTCGAGTAGGTTCTACGACGAGGATCGACGTCCACCAGTCGTCGCTAGGAGATACAATCCGGAAGACTACGGCTTCTCCCTTTGTCGACTATCTCTCCCTCTCATTTTGGTAAATGTTCAACCTTCTTATAGTTATATTAATTATTTATGTAGATCATATCATGGTAAAATTGCATGAGAATTTATTCGTAGCTTCCGCTGTGCTGTGAATCAGATCTGACGATCCAATTATGGTCGGATCCGGATTCAAGTTTCTGTATATCAAGCATGTGGTATCGGAGCAAGGTTAAAACGTTTTTACGATCTTGATTGCATAATTAATTAATAAGGAGTGAAATTGAATAAATATTTCATATTTTATTTTATATTTTATATATATATATATATATATATATATATATATATATATATATATATATATATATTATATAAATGCGTGGTTGAATGATTGGTTGACGAGATGGATTGGGGTTGGTACTTGTTTACCGTTAGATCTATTGTAAACTCGTTTTTTCGGGTATAAGATATCATGTAATTTAAATTTTTGCAATTAATTTTCTGCAATGAGAATTTATTTTCGGCCGATACCTTTTAATTGCTGGGACGCGTTTTTTCATCAAACTTGGAGCTCGCGCAGTGGTTAAAACATAGGTTCAATTGTGTGCAATTATGAGTTTGAATCCCCTTGGCCAGATTAATTATGAATTTTTTTTTTCTGTGCGGAAATAATTTTCTTTTTCTATTAAAAAAAAAGGAAAGAAAAAAAAATTACGAAAAAAAAAACCGATAACCGAATGCGGCTGGTGGGGGCTCAAACTCGGGAAATGAAGATGAAGGAAGAAAAGACTCTTATCAACTCAACTGGAGCATCTTTTGGTAAAGAAACAAGAGCAGAAAAGTAAATACCTGAAGCGACTGAAGAATATAGTAGATTAACTTTTATTCAATGCTTAGGGTTCATTTATTTATAGATTAGATGCGGGGGTACCAACGGTCCATCTCAGTGGTTTATTTTTCGCATTTATTTTTTCTTGTATGATTATTTATGTGATATAACCATGCCATGCATCATATTCATGAATTCCACTCCTAGCATATGCATACATGTATAAAATTATTATTGAAATTAATTAGACATGTATCAACACGATAATTAATTTAGATTAAAATAAATTAAATTAATTAAAAGAAACGTAATTTTATCGGGATATAAAATTCAAATGATAAATTTGATTTAGGAATATAAATCCTTCGGGGTTTGGGTTATGTAGTGTCTACATAAATAGAATTTTGATAATCAAAATTTGGAAATCGTGAAAAGATTGGACACTAACTAGACGGTATTTGGAATCGATAAGTTGGTGTTTGCTTTTCATGATTTATTGTTTTCGATTATTGGAAAATTATAACATCCTAAATTTTTATCATGATAAAATTAGGACTTAAAAATTCCTTGATGAATTTTAGTTGTGTAGTGTCTACACGAAATATTTCTAAATAATTGATAAATTGGAAAATAATGAATATAGTGTCACTAGTTAGACGGTATTTGGAACCGATAAACTAGTGGGAGCTTTAAATTTTGTGATTTATTGTTTTTCGAATTATTAGAAAATTCATAAAGTCCTAATGTATTAGGATTATAAAGTTCTTGGTGAATTTAATTGTGTAGTGTCTACACAAGGAATTTTAACAAATCCATAAAATCGGAAAATCATGAATATAGTGACACTAGTTAGACGGTATTTTGAACCGATGAGCTAGTGGGAGGATTAATTTAAAATATTCATGATCTTTTGTTTTGGGTTATTAGAAATTTATAAAATCCTAAATGAGACTACCTAATTTTCAAAATACCGAGTGGAAGCAGGGAAGGTGACAACCAACCCCAAGGCCTCTACTGTTGACACAAGCACGTGAGAGAATGGTGACGCCTCGTGCCGCTTTGATTTCGGTCCCTTACGGATGGACTTCACCGCTATCAAAATTCAAGGCTTGGTTTCCGAAAGGATATGATTTTGAGTAGTCGTCGGGTCACTGACCTACCCTACGGCGGCATACTCGGTGCGTACTTAAAAATCTAGGACAGTAGGTTACTCTCACAAGGATATTTTTGGAAATATCTTGGCAGAAAAAGCAAGGTAATCAACAATTAAATATGAGATGTTTGATTCTTAAATGGTTTAATTGTTGAGAGAGATTGTCTCAATTTAATCGTCACCTCTTTGACCTACCCTACGCCGGCACTGTAGGTGTGAGATTAAATCCTTGGAATGGTAGGATAAACTGCATGCATGACATCATGTTTATTATTCCTAAGATTATTATATGTTGTGGTGTATGATTTGATTTATATTTCTGTCATAATTTATTTTACAACTACATATCATCTCAAGGTATCTAAACTGCTAAACACGATAAATTGACTGATGATGACTTCGTAAAAGTGGAAAAGTAACAAGAACATTGAACTCAATAGTCAAAAATGCAAATTAATTTTTCCGAAGAGGATGTTCCTCTTAAGCCTTCAAACTTAAGTGACATTGATAAAAATGTCACTGCTGTCACTTGTGTTGAATGAGAGACAAAACAAAATTAGTTCAAAGATGACGAGAATGATTTGGTATCAATCTCACTAGACATCCCACAGTTTACAAGTAGTGTCTACTCAAATGAACTGCTTGTTCACGGCCATTTCCTTTATAGAAAGCCAAGAATATGAAGGTAAATGTCTACAAGTGCAAGTCATCTAAACTAAATAAGTGAAAGGCTAAACCGAAATATTAATAAGTGAAATATAGGATAAGGAAAGTGATTTCAGATCACTAACCTATTAATCCTTAGAGACTTTCTTAACTGAGTAATTTGACTCAGAAGCTAAAGTTCTTTTGTAAGAACAAGGTAGCTGGGCATTCATGATGAAGAGTAGACAACGGGCAGTTATTTCAGCTAAGATAGTGGGAGTGATATAAGGAAATAAATTTCGGATTTTAATCCTTGAATATCGCAGAAATATAATTTCTGTTTTTTCAGAATCGTTGGAACAAATGGATTCACTTTCATATCGATAATATAGTTGCCTTAAAGAAAGTGAATATTACATTTGTATACGATTCTGACACTTGGACTTTTGTTTGATAGAGTCAGAACCACTAAGTAATGCTGAAAAGGTATATGTAACACATCATAAACTTTTAAGACAAATGGTTTCCGTATTTTGATAAACGATTTTTCAGCATCTATTAATTAGTGCATATATCCTAAAGATAAGATCTGAAGACTGGCTAAGGATGATTCCTATCTCCCAGTCTAAGAATAATATCTCAAAGGAAAAATGACTAAGTAACCTTTCAATTAGTAAAGGGTAATAGAACTAAAGAAGTATCATAGCTTGTTCATATTGACCTTCGGGGTCTTATGAAGGATACAAGCTAGTGGGAGTTTTTGAGTAATAGACTTTTTGTCTAAAGACTACTCGAAACGCCGAATAGTTCATCTAAATATTTGGAGGAATATATGATATTACCAGAGAAAAGAGTATTCCATGCTTAGATATAGGCCATAGCATAGTATTTGGAATTGATGCTCGGCCTACCTCCGAGTGAAACAATTTCACTGAAAGGATAAACCATGTATTGTCTTGTATAGTTATTGATATGCTACATTACACTGCTTAACTCAATTAAGATATTGATTGCAAAATATCGTTTTACATTGTTATGCAATACCGAGAAGTCTACCTAAAAGATGCTTATGAATTTGTGGATAAGGAGTGAAGTAAATTTATTCCACTTCCGCAAATAGAGGCATTTAGAATTTATGCTTGAAGGTAGGACTGGATATTTTGCATACACATTTAGATGGTGACTGATCGTGAAATATCTTAATACAATGAGTGAAGGTTGGTTATAAGATTCTTAAGATCGGATGGTGACAATTACACTGTTACAACCTTTTTCTAAAATAATGTTTAAATAACAACCTTAGACCTTGAAGTACATTTACTCAAGGAGTTACTATCTGATTTAATCAGACCACGTCCAACATTGGTTGTTGGGGGTTACACTGATAAATACTACTGAACCAGATCAGAATGTCAATCCACCAAGTGCAGTGGGTGTATGGTTTAACCGTTGACCCACTGTGATTATGCAGTCTCTACAGTCTGCTGGGGGTGATCGATAACCTATGGTCTTTTGCAAGGACTGTATAGGATTTTGATAAAAGAGGTTGGTTTAAAGCCATAAAGCCTGAAAATGGAGTTTTGATACTCTATGGCTGTTCACACTCTTGTAGAACCGCTTGAGTGTCTTAGGCCAGTGGGAGTAATTGGATCTACATGGAAAAGAGTCGAATGAATAGGAAAGTTTATCTTTTCAAAGCAAAACTAAGTGGTGTAGGGGTAATTCCCTAAGAAGTAGAGAGTTAACCAGGGGTGATGCCCTGAAACTCTCTCGCCACTCAGCCTTGCTTGACTTACTGGAAATCAGGAAGATTACCAGGGGTGATACCCTAAAACTTTCTTGCCGAACAAAGGATCTTGAATTCATTCGGAATGGAAGGGTTTTAGCTTAAAGACAATGACAGATGCTTATATTCATTGGTGGATTAAAGAAAACCTCTAGGTCATTCAAAGTCACATGTTTTGAAATGTGTGGGCTTGACCAGAATATTGATGAGTCTTTTGTAGACCAGAGAATCAATATTGGTAAAGTAGTAAACGCTAGTGTTAACAAAAGGTGACATTGCAACAGTTGTAAGCAACATGAGTGTGTTATCTGAAGTCAGAAACTGACGAGGCAAGATTCTCTGAATCAGAGAAGTGGACTATATTCTTAGAATTTGATTCGGTCGAATTCATGAGAACAAGTTGTTGGCAATGTCCCATGCATCTTATTGGTTAAGATGATAATGCATTTTCGTATGCAAAATTCAACGAGAGGTTTCCTAACCAACCCCTCACGGAATAATTCTCTCAATCTTTGGATTTAGAGAAAATAGGATAAATCACCTTTTGGATAGAGAAAGTCAGGTTATTAAAATTCGATTAAAGTTGAATCTTGGACTCGGACGTTGAATAGCAATATAGTGTATCCTCAAGTATCTTTGGAGAACGAGGAGTAATATGTGTCTATATTCAGGTGCATACCTGAGTATTGTTGACTACACTGATTCTGACTTACAGTCAGATTAAGGATGATCGTTAATTGATCTCGGGATCAGTGTTTTCTCATAGTGATGGAGCTATAGTCTGGAGTAATCCAGCATTGCTAATTTGACCCTGTTAGTCGAATACATAGTAGCTTTCAGAGCCTCTAAAGAGGCAGTGTGGCTTGAGAAGTTCTTTGTTGGACCAGGAAGTGATTCCAGGTCTCGATGAGCCGATACCATTTTACTGTGAAAACAGTTGAGAGGTAGCTCATGCAAATGATCTTCACAGTCACAATAGGTCAAAAGAATATTGAGAAAGAGTACCACCTGTTCAGACAGATCATGCAGAGAGGCGACGTTTCGGTCCTAAAGATCGCCTCAAAATCGACAACCTAGCTGATCAGTTTACCAAGTTACGTGACATCTAATGTCACTGATAAGCGCTTGGCGGGTATGAATTAGGGAGATATGTTTCATCTGCTTTAGAGCAAGTGGGAGAATGTTGTGGAAAGATAGAATAAGGGTGTGGTGCTCTAATAGCAATCATTGGTTGTCTTTACGGGCAAGTGAGAGATTGTTAGATATAGTGTGCCTGAAAGACAATTGTTGTTTGTCTATAAGGATAAGTGGGAGATTGTTGGAAGTTGCGCCCGAAAGACAATTTATTTAATTGTTTTTAGAATTAATAAATGACAGATTTATTCTCATCTTATTACTAGCTTCGTGCTTGTAAGTAATACACTATTGAAAACCCCAAGTCGTATCATATGTTGCCATACAACTTAGTGTGTGTCACACATGAGGATTAAGTTTATGGTGATACACTTGAAGTGTTAGTCCGTGGTGAAGTTAATCAAAGTATGAGGTCTATTGATTAAACCACCATTAATGCGCCCAGAACACTATATGGTGTGACCGTCTTATCCGAACCGTCGACATTGGTTGTCTAAGTGGGGTATTTATAGATGATGTAGTCATATAGGACTAGACCGATTTAATCTGCATTTCTCATATAATTCCGTGATTGAGAAATCTTATTAAATCACAAGATGATCATATATGGATTAACCCTAATCCTGAAGTGATTACAGACTCCTACTTGTTTCAGGATAAGGTTTGATGTGTTCGTTAAGGATCGCTAAGAGGCGCGGTCCAAATCACTTTCACGTTCGCACTATTCTGGGATGAGTGAGTGGTGTGTGTCTCACAGGAATCCATTCCTTCCTGCGGGAAGTAGAAAGACAATCGCCTTATTTGTTAATCCAAGAAACTGATCGATCCGCGGAGTTCGTATTGGTTATGAACTAATTGATCACTAGTGGGTTAATGGTAAATAAGGATAAGATGTATTGAAGAAGGTTTATGCAAATAATCCTGCTTCTTTACGGATAGTCTGTGGAGGGTTAGTTTATATGTAATGATTATATCAATGGACACTTATCAACTCGACTCGACGTTTTGAGAATAAGTTATATCTATAATCGATAGAGTTCGATTTGGATTTATGGTGGCGTAATTCGGAATTAATAAGTTGAGTAGAAATATTACATTCGATGAATATTTTATTCAATTTATTGTAGCTACTGGTTATAGGTCCATGGTCCCCGGGTTGGCTCCTAACACGCGAGCCTTTTCTCATAATTTTGGAACCTCGAGAATAAATTAAATAGTTGGTCTATTTAATGAATATGCAATATTATTTATTTGTTAAATAATATGTAAAATAGAAAAGACATTTTCTATTAAATTTTAATGGCAAATGTGGTGCCATTTATGTTGATGAAATTAGGAAAAGAAATTTTCCTAGATTATGCCACATGTGTAATTAGTTAATTATTTATTTGTTAAATAATTAATGGATAAATTAAGAAATTGATTTTTTGGGAATTATCTCTTATTTTATGGCAAATATATTTTCCTTATGGGAATAGGTAATTGTGGTGTGAAAATGGTAACTCTCTCTTTACTAGTTATTTTCCTATATAAAGAGAGTTCCTCCCAACACAATAATACACCAAATTTGCGCCACTTTCACATAAAAATGAAGAAAAAATAGTTTCTTGCCTTAGCCATTAAGAGAAGAAAAACCTAGGGTTTTTCTTGTGCATATTCGAGGAGGTTCTACGGCGAGAATCGACGTCCACCAGTCGTCGCTAGGAACTACAATCCGGAAGACTGTGGCTTCTCCCTTGGTCGACTATCTCTTCCTCTCCTTTTGGTAAATGCTCAACCTTCTTATAGTTATAATAATTTTATGTAGATCATATCGTGGTAAAATTGCTTGTGAATTTATTCGTAGCTTCCGCTGAGCGTGATCAAGCGTCATAATCGGTGCTGTGAATCAGATCTGACGATCCAATTATGGATCGGCTCCGGATTCAGGTTTCTGTATATCTAGCATAAACTACACCGAGCAGTTAGACACATTCATATGTACAATAATATGTATATATTAGCAGTAATGGTCACATAAGGGTCAGTGATCATATCATACATCAAATATCACAAGATACGAACCTTGTAACCCCTCAGAATCAGATGAAACTCACATTCCAATGCCGAAATAAACGGCCAGTCGGTATGCAGATGCCCGGAACATCCGCCAAAGCCTTCAGTCTCACATGGCTAAACCTCCTAACCATGCTTGACCAAGGCGAATCAGGATTAGGAAATTACCAAGTTGTTAGCCCAAAGCTTTCCCAACCAATCAATTCCCCGCATGAGGGGCCCAGTAACGGTCACGTGCCTATATTGACACACCGTATCACAGATTTATTCAATAGGCATAAAGGCATCACAGTACATTCAGTAGCCAAGATGATATCATAGAGGCATCAGTACAAGTTACACATAAGTGATACTACACATACCAAATATTAAGACTACACATTTTACACATACCAATTAGTACTTAATTCATTACATTCAATCTATGAGTTACAAATAAAAGAAAATGAAAAGTTGGAGGCATTAAATTATAAATATCCTTCCTTTATTGTGTATTGTCAGTGGTGAAACCGTGTATTAGAGGGATGGCCATGAGAAGGGAAAAAAAAGAAAAAAGAACAAGAACAGATAACATGAGGGTTCGATCAAAGAAGGAAAATTGTGAAAAGGATAAGAGAGGGAGGAAAGTAGAGAAGAGAAGAAAATGAATCACACAAAAAGATTTTATATATCACCTTATGACTTTCAGGTATGGGTGAAATGTAACGCCCCCAGACCTCGGGCCTGGTAGCGCTAAATGAGTCATAAATGTCCGGTCAACTGCTTAGACCGTCGTCTTCGCTTGGTCTAAAAGGGCTAACCCGAGTTGACAAGACCTTTATGTCTCACACTTATATGGGGGTGAGCATTCTCTTATTTTACCAATGTGGGACTTTACATTCTCCCCCTTATAAGGATCAAGTCCTCGCCAGACGGCCGAGATCAAGCTTCGGATCGTCCCTACCAGAGGTAACTATAGGCCATCCTTACACCGTCTTCTTGTACGGTGCAGCACATAGTTCCGTCTGATAGTCGGCTCTGAATACCATTATGTAACACCCCCAAACCCCGGTCCTGGTAGCGCTAAATGAGTCATAAATGTCCGGTCAACTGCTTAGACCGCCGTCCTTGCTTGGTCTAAAAGGGCTAACCCGAGTTGACAAGACCTTTATGTCTCACACTTATATAGGGGTGAGCATTCTCTTATTTTACCAATGTGGGACTTTACATGAAATTATTAATTATTAGTTATAGTATTATAAGTTATAGTGATTCTCTTAATCTTAAAGGTATTAAAATAGAATGATTGTTTTGAGTAGGATGAATTTTTCTATACTACTTAGTAGATTAAGTGTTGGAAATTCAGAGACCGGTAATTCAGAGATCCAATAGAAGTAAGGAGTGTAGTATCAAGAGCTACTTATCATTTTATGTTTTTGAAATAATCATGTTTTTCAACATGTTTTGATGATCAGTGTAGTTCTTAAATTACAGAATAATATTACTAAATGACTGAGCATTACAGTATGTTACCAAATTTAATAAGAATGAAAAAGTGTCACTGGGGCTGCGGTGGTTATAGGTTGCAAAGCCGATGGATAAGCTAAGAAACAAAAAGTTGTTTTTGTTAGATATTTTATTCACAAAGTCAGTTTTTATTTTTGTTTCACTTGTGTCGTTGCATGCTGAGTTAGTCGGATTTTTTCGTAGAAGGATTTTTTCCATTGGGACACCATTTCGTTGGTGCTTGTCCATTGGGACACACCATTTCGTTGGTGCTTGTTCATGGGACATATCTTTTGAAGACGTAGTGGTTTATCCTTTCGTGAATTGGTACCATATCGGTTACTTGTCTATATATAGAGAACTCCGGCATTCAGTATGATAACGTTTTTTTTCATTCAGAAGCATCATCAGTATAAACATCTAATGTCTCCAAAGTTGTACTCCATTTTATCCTGAGAGAGATCGTAAAAACATCTCTTTAAAGAAGCGTTTAACGTGCCTTGAAGATCATTCTTTTATTGAATTACCGCATTTTTTCTAACAATTTTAAAGAGATGTCTGCATTCAAGGATCTGAGTTTGAATGATTCTGTGGCACCATCGATTCAAGTCATGAATCAGGACTTGGTTCGTCTTGATCATTTTGATGGACACAATTTTACTCGCTGGAAAGAAAAGGTTAAGTTCTTCTTGACAACAATCAAGTTGTCTTACATTCCGAGTGATGATCTTCAACCTGTTGAAGAAGAGCAAGAGGACGACACTGATAAACGCAAGAAGGAATTGCAGGAACAAAGGAGGAAACGCAAGGATGATAATTTCTTGTGCGAGGGACACATTCAAATGCACTTTATGATTCACGTGTACAATGGACATAGGACTATCGAGACAACAAAGGAAGTATGGATGGCACTGGACAACAAGTACCGTATTGAAGAGGCAAGTAATCAGAAATTTTTGATTGCTAACTATATCGATTACGAAATGACTGCAAGTAAGTCTATTCTTACTCAAGTTCACGAGTTACTGTCTATTGTTTCTAATCTTAAAAATGCTGAGATAACTTTGCCTGAAGCGTTCCAAGTTGGAACATTATTGCTAAATTACCAACTTCATGGAATGGCTATAAAAAGAAACTGAAACATGATGAAACTAAGCACACTTTGGAACCCTCATGCGTCACCTACGTATTGAAGAAGACTCTCGAAAACGAGAAAATACAGAACAGGTGGCTGAAAAAGCAAATATGGTTCGGGGCATAAACCAGAAATAAAAAAGCAAGAATTTTTCGAAGGGAGATCAAGCAGAATCTTCTAAGAAAAAATTCAGAGGCAATTGTTATTATTGTAAGAAGCCTGGTCACACCGCTCGCGAATGCCAAACTCGCATTAAAGAGGAAAAAGGCAAGAATGACAAGTCGACAAAAGATCATGTCAATGCTGTTGATGGCAATGATGATCAGAAGTTTGTAGCGATTGTGGAGGAAGCCAATTCTGTTGGAATTGATGAAGGGTGGTGGCTGGATACCGGTGCTACAATCCATGTAAGCAATAATCGATCCGTGTTTAAGACTTACAAGGAAAGTACTGATGAACGTGCGGTGAAGATGGCAAATGATGTGCAAGCCAAGGTTATTGGTATTGGCGAAGTGGAACTCAAGTTTACTTCGGGAAAGACGTTAACATCGGCTGAAGTTCTTCATGTTCCTGAGATGACAAAGAACCTAATTTCTGGAGATCATCTCAATAAGGCTGGTTTCAAGATTGTGTATGAATCTGATAGTTTGATTGTAACTAAAAGCAATGTCTTTGTTGGCAAAGGGTACTCTTGTAATAGCATGGTTAAGATGAATGTAATAAAAAATAACTTTGCTTATGTTGTCGACTCTTCAACTTTGTGGCATGCTAGATTAGGACAGGCTAATTATAAATCTGTCAAGAACATGCATAATTTAGGGATAATTCCTAAATGTACGTATGATAATGTGGAAAAAATGTGAAATATGTGTTCAAGGTAAAATAACATGTAAGCCACATACGTCTGTTGTTCATACATCTGAATTACTTGGTTTAGTACATTCTGATGTTTCTGATTTACACAGTAAAGTGTCTCGTGGTGGTCATAAATATTTCGTTACTTATATAGATGATTTTTTGAAATATTCTTATGTGTATTTATTGAAAAGTAAAGATGAAGTCTTAAGCAAGTTTCTGATCTTTAAAGTCATTGGTCCCTTGAAAAGGCTTTAGTTAAGTTTAGAGGGGGTGAATAAACTTAACACTTAAAACTTTGAGAGTTAACAAATTCTGCAATTTCAAGCAACTTCTTGATATTTCAAGAGTCTCACGAGACCTCGTGCTCTCGATAAAAATAATAGTCTACTGTGATTCGGTTTGTTGAATTTGTGCAAATGGAATAATATCAAAATTAAGCCTTGTTACTTGTTGTTAAATATGTTACTAAGTATTAGATACTCATTAGTGTATGTGTGTGATTTCGATTTGCTAGATTCAAAGAGTTGATATGAATAATGACTAAGTCGTAAAAAATAAATGCATTAAAGTAAGTAGAGAGATTTTATAGTGGTTCCAGGTGATGTAATCCTGTACGTCCACTCTTCTCCTGTGATGTTGGAGGAAATTCACTAGTAATCTTTGAGTTATCTGTTACAAAGAATCCTAGGTTGCTTGTCCTTCACCAATAACTATGGCTTCACAAACTGAAAACTAAGAACAGGTAGGATTGCTGCTCCTGAGTCTTCCACTGGTCCTTGAAGGGTAGAATTGCCTCTTCACCAGCTTCACCACAAACCAACAGTCTCTCACACCTAACAGATGCTTCACTGTCTTCAGCAGGTTCTTTATAAAATAAAGAATGAATCAAGTAAATGATTCAGTTGCAGCAGCTTGATTAGGATGATATAATCAGCAGCTTGCAGTCTTCAAGTGTGTATGCTTGATGCAGCTTGAACACAGAGTGCACTTGAAGAAAATAACTAGATCAGCAGCCTTAAGCTCAGTAAGTTCAGCAGGGTGTTTTTCAACTCAATGTTATCACTTAAAGTTTATTCCAAAATTCATCATCTTCTTTTTGAGTTGAAAGTCCTCTATTTATAGGTAGGAATGTATGTGACTTGAATTTGAAATTCAAATGTGACCGTTCCTTGTATTTGTCCCATCTGCACTGCATTCTGTCACTATTCATAGGATCGACAATCGTCAGATTACTTTTTGACAAAGGCAAATCATCCACCCTTTGACTTGTATCCAATGGATAAAAATATGGATCATCCCAACGTCTTTTAATCTCACCTTTGATTTGCTTGATAAGTCGAGAGGTAGTTGGTCGTTTCTTATCCATGTAACTTCCCAATAATCTTGAATTGATCGAGGTATATATCGGCGAGTTCATCGATCTGCAACGTAAAACCAATCAGTCTGCTGAACATCATATTTTTGTCTGTAAAATATAATGCAGCTGAATCTTTTTATCCAACTTTTGTTTGTGAAGTTAGATTACATCATTTAAAGTATAACCAAGTTCCAAGCATCATCCAACTTGTGGAACTTAGACCTTTCTACACAAGGTATATGTAATCGCTTTAGGTCATCACAGACTTGCCTAAATTCTGATTCCATATCCTTGACATCAAATACTAAGTTTGATCCCTTAGCCTTCATTAACTGAGTTTGAACCCTCAGCCTTCGATCTTGGCCTTGACGAGTTCCATCTACCATCGACCTATCTATCCTCATCGACTTAGATCATCATCTGGCGATAAACAATCGCCAGACCATTTACAAATGCTTGTTTGATCAAACCTATTAATGAATCAAACTCTAATAAACCTATACATTTTATCTAGACATCTTTTGCCTTTGCACTATAACAAACTAGTATGGCACTCATCATCAAAACTAAGAAATAAGTCCAACAATTTCCCCCTTTTTGGTGATGATGCCACTACCCTCACCTAATCAGCAAAGCAAAAAGATAAAAACACAAACAGAACAAATTTAGTCAATTCTTATTATAAACATTTGTTCACAGTTATTACAACTAGATACAGCAAAGATAAACAATGAAAAGTAGCTGATCTATTGTCTCTTTTCTCTTTCTTGTCTAGCCTTCTCAGCTTGCTCTTGATAGGCTCTGATCTCTTCTATCATTTCAACCATCCATTCATTCTCAATAAGTGTAAAGTCAATATAAGAATTGACTTGTTTCCACCAATTCCATGCTTCAGGCAGTACAAGATTGATCTGATTCACCCTGAAGCCAAACTTCATATCTGACTCCTTAAATTCATTCAAAGTGAATCTTTTGCTTTTGTAATTGGCAAAGACCTTTTCACCTCTCTGCTACTCCTTCCGTCTCTCGGTAGATGCTCTTAAAGCTCTAATCCTTGCCTCCCAAAACTTCAAACTCAAGAAAGAGTTAAGACCTTCATGAAATCCCATGTCACGATAGGGTCTCCTTCACATATGAAACTCTTTCTTGTACTTGTGATAGAGATCATCGATGAGTTGCACTCTGCCAGTGCAAAGTTGCCTAAAGGCATTTGTATCATCATCCATCTCTTTTGTGCAAAGAGTCCGGCAACCTCCTTTCTTTGCAGTGATTGGCCCTCTTCCCCTTAGTGACATCATCAACAAAACGTGAGATGAGGCCATGAATAGCTTCTGTGATACTATCACTCTGTGTAATTGACTCCGCCATAGTTCCAGTTCTAGTATCAAGTGAGGTAATCCTTGATTGCGGGTCTCTTCCATCTGTTGATCCTTTCAAGAAATTTGGGGTCGAGGCCACGAGTTGTTGTGCAAAGAAGAAAGCTCAAGCGGCCTTCAAAGAAGCTTGTCAAGTTTTTGATGAACGGATGTAAGTTGATCTTTCAAAAACTTGTCCTTCAAGCAGTATTCCCTTGCTTGATATATCTTACATCATATATCGGATCATTCACGAAGATTTTGAGTAGATGCAAAGTTTGAAGCAAGCAGATCGATGAGATTGTCTATTATCATTTACCATCTTCATCGATTCTTCAAATCTGTTTTCTTACTGTCAATTGAGTTCTTAATCATTGCATATCATTTCTTACGCTTCTTAACTCATTGACAACTTCAATTGGCACTCCATGCCATTCTATCATCACAAGTAGATCCATCAAGAGCTCCTCAACTCTATATTGTGCTGTTGTCTGGCGATGACCATGGCTCTACTCAAATCTCTCCCAGGCAGGGGAGGTCCTTCCTCAACCATTGCACCAAGAACATCTTCAAGGATAGGATCTTGTGCAGTGTTCTTCAACAACTTCTTCTTCTCCAAAAATTTGAAATTCTTCATCATCAGTAATTATAGTCCAAAGAAATGCTCATCCTCATTAACAAAGCCGATCTGTGACTATCTTTCCTACAAATGGCCTTGGCTCCAAGCAGCTCCACTACAAACAGCCTCATTAACAACAAGGGGTTTCCTCCAAACCCAAATCTGGTTCCAACCTTTGTCCAGTCTTTGTTGAGAGACTCAAACACTGCACTCCTGCTCCAACCTTTGTCCAGTCTTTGTTTGTATCCCAAAGAACTCTGTACCTCCTCTTCAACTTCCTGTGGATTGAATATATTGGTATTATCCACTTGAAAACCTTCTGCATGACCAATCTTGGTCAGAATCATGGCAGTTTTGGTGAGTATCCTTTCAAAGTCAAATCCACTTTGATATTCAATGGATTCCTCAGAACTAGCACTTGGTTCACTCAAGTCGCTGGTCTTTTTCACATCCAAATCAAGATTCTCAGACATCTTCAGGTTGTGCAGTAGGCTCTACAACATGAAATGTGCTTGGTTCATCAGTCAGCCTACCAGCACTCAATGTAATTCCTTCAGTGATTAGTGCTTCTAGATCATCCATGGTGAGATCTTGTAGATCCTCATCCATCTCTCCAAATCTCTGCCCTCAGATCCTCCAAAGATCGGTGGATTGCCTGTACGATGGTGCATGTGTTAGTGCAGCCCCACTTGATTCTCCTGGTCCAGAGGGAAAATCTCCTCTACTATCTGATGATGAAGAGGAATCATCAGGACCATCTCTTGGATCTCTAAATTGGATACCCTCCTCTTCTGCTGCTCATCAAATGCAGATCCATCGCCTTGATTGCGGCAAGGTTGTATCAATCGAGATCCAAAGAAATTTTCCACTCCCAACTTGTCAAAACCCATTCTTCAAAATCATCATTGGTTGAGCAAATTGGTTTTTGTCTTTTGTAGAACCCAAACTTCCACTGAAGTAATCGGCAATTGTCAAGTTTGGGATCCACATACTCTTCGATTCTCTTGCTCTTTTCACATGCCTCTCAAATGGCATAAAAGATCTTCTCGAGCGGCTCTCAGGTTGCTTGTTGACCTCCAAAGGATCCAACAAGCGATTCAAGGTATCTTCTACAGATGTTTGAAAGTCGGCGAGTTCTTTCGTGATTGTTCATTTGTGCCTACTACTTCCATCTCAGATCACACTTGGTTCCCTCGACTTACATGTTCATCAAATAGGTTAGCAATGCAGACCGCTTCTTCCCCCCGAACTATTGCCAAATTTGCGTGGTCTTCAACCAAGTCTCTCATCACCTCTTCAACCACCACAAAGCAGTTCGAGTTCGGTGGTTTCTTTGTGGTTCTTCGATGGATACTACAAAGCAGCTCGGGGTCAATAGATCTGCTGTGACATCCTCTCTGATTGCTCAAAAACAACCTGTTCAAAGATCGCGGACTTGTTAACTTCTTCATTGGAGGAATCACTGATAACAACCGGTGGAATGATAGTTAGAGGCTCGCCTTCAACAAATCTCTTCTTCCTCCTCTACGATGCTTCTTCTTGGGCCCTCTGTGCCTCCAAATCTTTCAACTCTTTCCCTTGCCATATTTCTTCTTTTGGCAACTTCCTTCATCCTCTTGGATAGGGGTTCATTATCATCATATTTTTAGTCAATTTTCTTTTCTACTTGCTTCCTTCTGTTGTTCTCTAAGAATTTCACCAACAGTTTTCCTTGAAGCTACAGCAGGGTCAGTAACCTCCACTTGACCCTCAGCAGACTCAACAGTCTGTGCTGTTTCCTTTCTTGTTCTTTTTGATTTTAGGACTTCTGTAGTCTTTCTAACATCAGCACTCTTCTTCCTCTTTCCAGCAGTTTTCTTTGGTGCAGCAGGTTTGATGGAAATCTTCTTAGTTTGCTGAACCTGCTCACCACCAGTATCACCATCATCTCCATCATCATTGTCATCAGCAGCTTCTCCAGCAATTTCTTCATCATCATCAAGTCCAGGAATTGCATAATCAATCTCCTTCTTGTATCTAGACTGATTAATATCCACAAAGCTACATCGGGAATTTCAAGATGATTCAGCGCAGAGTCTGGACCATTAATCCTAAGGGCAGTGCCTTGGACTTCCTTCTCCCTAAACTCTCTTCCTTGGCCACTTTCTTCATATAATGAATAAAGTACCGCCCAGTCAAACTTCATGCTTCTACAGATGATAATCATCAACTCTATCTTGGGTCCCGATAGAGTGTCCATACTTGCCAACCTAGCCCAAGTATGTTCTTTGCAATGAGCTTGCTCACAGATCGTATTCAATACCAATGTGTTTGCAGCTTGATACCTGAACGGATTTGATTTCTCATCCTGCCTTAACTCGATCTACAAACGCCAATTTGTCCAATCCCATTGCTTCGAGATTGACAGAGCCGTCCCACCACTTCAACAAATCCAAAAACTTCCTCACAGACTGGGGAAACTTCAATTTCGCCCATTTACAAAGATCTTAAATGCTTGATTTCCTTCCTTTATTTGAATGTTTCTCCGTAAACCGACAACATTTGTATAAGAAATTGTGTCCACCTTCTTATGTTTAACACATTTTCCGGACCGACATACCTCCTTATTCTTCGACCAATGTTAATGGCCGCTCGATTCTGTTTGCATCTTCAACAAAACCTCTAACACTTTGGCTCGATTCAATTTGTACATCAACTTTTTCCGCCATTATAATGAGAAGAATGAGATGAAGAAGATTGAATCTCAAATCTGTGTTCACACAAAGGTAACGATTGCGAGATATAAAGTAGATTTGCAAGTGTCGATTCTCCCGAGTAATAGTCCGAATATATAGACGGTGGGTAGTTGAAACTGCCATAGCACGTATATTGATGTAACCACGATTAATCGAATAAATTACGTCTTGACACGTGGCCCATTACTCCACCATAACGCTTGTGTAACCGTTGGATGGTTTAACTGTGGTAATAATGGATAAAATAAATATCCCGCCAAATCGCTTTTGACCTTAATAACTTTGATCGAGTAAAATTCCCTTCAAGAAGGTATCCTTCAATAGGTGGGCTCAAGAATCTGGCGATAATTTGCTTCAAAGAATCTGGCGATAAAGTGACTCACGATCCTTGTTTTCTCCTTGTTTTGTTCAATTGATAATACAATATGAAGTTTAATACCAATGATCGATCCATCAAGTGAGCTCACCCAACATGACAAAGACCAATCCCTTGGCAACCTCATTTGCTCAATTGTTCAAACATAAGTACATGGAATTGTTGATACCAATGACTAATCTCGCTAAGTGAGCTCACCCAACATAGCAAAGACTAATCCCTTGGTGAATTCCAATGACAACTCTTGAATATCACCAATCTTTATGATTCCAAGTTCAGTCCTTAATTTGGCAAATCTTTCACTATCAAGTGGCTTAGTGAAAATATCGCCAAGTTGATCTTCAAGAGGGGATGTATAGAACCACCACATCTTTCTTTTCAACATGATCTCTTATAAAATGATGTCTCACATCAATGTGCTTGGTTCTTGAATGCAAAAGCAGATTTTCTGTGATTGCAATTGCACTTGTGTTGTCACACATGATTGGAATTTCCCTTTCTTCAATTCCATAATCCCTTAATTGTTGTCTTAGCCATAGTACTTGTGCACAAAGAACTTCCAAAGAAAAATGTATTCAAATTTTCAAGAGTGGAAGTTGAAATAGAATTCTGTTTCTTGCTAAACCAGAGACCACCTATTTCCCATTAATTGACAAAAGTTCCCCGAGGTGCTTTTTCTATCAATCTTGCATCCAAAGATAATCGAATCTGAGTAGGATATTACCTTGAAGCTTCCTTCCTTGGAATACCAAATTCCTACTCCCAAAGTCTCTTTTAGATACTTAAGAACTCTTTTATTCGCACTCTAAATGACTTTCTTTAGGTTTGGATTGAAATCTTGCACAAACACCTACAAAGAAAGGATATATCAGTCTCACTGGCGAAGAGGTACAAACAGATTGCCTATCATCCTTCAGACAAAGTCCTGATCAACATCTTTGCCTTCTTTATCTTCATCCAATCGATGTTTGTACTCATAGGAGTTGAGCTCTTAGTCTTTATTTTCCATACCAAATTTCTTCAAAGAACTCTTTGGTATACTTGGTTTGATGGATGAAGATTCCATCTTTCAATCATTTTAACTTGCAATCCCAAGAAGTAATTCATTTCTCCCATCATACTCATTTGGAATTTGCTCTTCATTAGATTTGCAAACTTTTCACAAAGTAAGTCATTCTCAGAACCAAAAATTATGTCATCCACATAAATTTGTACCAGCAGGGTGTTGTCCCCTTCACTGATTCTGAAAAGTGTCTTGTCAATGGTCCCTTTTGTAAAACCATTGTCCACCAAGAATTGAGATAGAGTCTCATACCATGCTCTTGGTGCCTGTTTCAATCCATAAAGTGCTTTGTTGAGTCTATACACTTTATCTTCTTGATCTTTAACTTCAAATCCAGGAGGTTGCTGAACATACACTTCCTCCTCTAGGATACCATTCAAAAATGCACTCTTGACATCCATTTGATATACTTTGAAGTTCTTATATGCAGCATGTGCCAAGAATAATCTGATAGCTTCCAATCTTGCAACAGGTGCATAAGTTTCATCAAAATCTATTCCTTCTGCTTGAGAATAGCCTTTTGCAACTAGTCTGGCCTTATTTCTAACAATGGTACCAGATTCATCAAGTTTATTTCTATATACCCACTTAGTACCAATGATATTTGCATGAGCTGGCCTTTCAACTAGTGTCCAAACTTGATTTCTTTCAAATTCATTTAATTCTTCTTGCATAGCAATTATCCAATCTGGATCTCAAATTGCTTCTTCAACAACTTTAGGTTCCATTTGAGATAGAAAACAAGTAAACATAGCTTCCATTGTCTTCTAGTCCTCACACCTTGTCGTACATTGCCAATAACTTGTTCAAAGCAGGTGATTCCTTAACCATTGTGGATTTTGGTTATTTTGATTTTCGTGAATATCATCTTCGGTAGGTCTCATTGTAGTTTCTTCTACAAGTCGGCACAGATCCTTGAATTGCCTCGCTTGTTGCATCAAGAACATTGTCGTGAGGTGTCCAAAGCGAGGGCGATGATCGAGAGACTTTTAAGTCATTGAATCTTTCCAAAACTTCAACACGATCTGATCGGTGATTTGTTGACTTTCAAAGAGTTCACACTTTTATCTTCCATACCAATGAAACTTAGGTTCATCAAACACAACATTGATTGTCTCTTCATGTTTCAGTTGTTCTTTTGTTCAAGACTGAATGCTCTGTGATCAAGAATATCCTAAGAAAATTCCTTCATCCGATTTTGGTTGGAATGTTTTCAAGTGAACTTTATGATTTAGAATAAAACATTTGCTTCCAAATGGGTGGAAATAGGATATATTAGGTATCCTTCCATTCCGGATCTCATAAGGTGTCTTCACAGCCTTCTTGTTTCTCGATGTTCTATTTTGTGTATAGCATGTCAGTATTTGCACGCTTGAATTTCAATATCTCTCGTAGCAATGCTTCACAAATCATTGTTCTTCCCGCTTCCTTTAATGTTCTGTTTCTTCTTTCAGCAACCCCATTTTGCTGAGGTGTACCAACAGCAGCAAGTTGATGGAGTACACCATTCTGTTCACAATATTCTCTTATAACTTTGTTGAGAAATTCAAGACTCGATCCGATCTAATCTTTATAACAGTTAAACTTTTCTCATTTTGTAATCTCTTCAAAAGATTAGGTAAGCTTTGGAGTGTCTCACTTTTCTTGTTCATGAATATCACCCAAGTGTATCTAGAAAAATCATCCACAACCACTAAGGTGTATTTCTTCCTCATGTCACACTTGTTGGAGTTATTGGTCCAAAAGATCCATGTGCATAAGCTCCAACACTCTGTTAGTTGATTGTTTAGTCTTTGACTTGAAACTTGACTTTATCTGCTTACATTGGCCGACATGCATCACGGATAGCATCCTTCTTGAATGTAATCTCGTAAAACCAACCACTAACTTCTTCTTCACTAACCGATTAATATCATCAAAATTTAGATGATTTAACTTCTTGTGCCATAACCAATTGAGTTCGATTTGGTATGAACAATCGAGCAGTGTTTCGAAGGCTGCATGAGACCAATCCACAACATACATGTTCTCGCTGCCTTCTACCGCAAGTACAACTTGATCACCTCTTTCACTAATGACAATACAGCTTGTTTTTGTCAAAAGTGACCTTGTATCCCATATCACGAATTGTCCAAAGGCTCAAGAAGTTGTAATCCAAATCCTTCCACATATGCAACATTCTTGATTGTAAGTCCATTTCGATAAGTGTGCCATATCCTCTTGTATAACTGTGTGTATTTTTGTGCCAAAATTCACCTTGGACCATCTTTTGCCACAAAATTTGTAAGACAAATGCTTATTCTTTGTCATGTGTCCGGAACATCCACCGTCAAAGTACCGCACACCCTACAAAACAAAGTTAATGCATTTTAGGTACCCAAACCTGTTTGGGTCCATAGTGGTCGATGGCAAGCATGACCCTTGGTATGTTTCATAAGGTCTTCTCCTAAATGTGTCATACTTTGGTTCATACTTTGGTTCATACATGTATTCCACACATCCATAAGTTCTAACAATGAGGTTGTGTAGAAACCACATATGTTTTCTCGGCCTTTTGGTACATAATGCTTTGTTTGAAATGATTCTTGTTATTAGAAACATTTGCATAACCATAGGTGTGTCTGTCTGTTGGGAACAAATTGCAATAATATGGAGTCCGCCGAGGTCTTGTGTAAGTCCTCTGCTTGATTCCATTGCCTAGGTTTTACCCTAGTGGTATGGTTATACTTGTTGCTTTCTAACATTAGATGCAGAATATTCCAATCATCATCGCCAGGAACAGTCTACCTTTCCCCGAGATAAGTATCCCTTGAATGATCAACATTTTTGGATTTAGGATTCTTATTCTTGGAATATTTCTGCTTTTTCCCTTCTCGTGGTCCAAATAGACTTGGTAGCAGTCTCGCTATCAAGAGCTTAGAAGGTACAGCGAGATCCTATTTTTGGATTTATTCTTTTACTAGAGTCGTTGACTTCGAGACTTCGATTTTGCTTCTTTGAGGCATTCTCATTTGGTTTTACCGCTTCAAAGAATTTTATCGAGATGGATCTAGTGCAGGCACAAACTTAGGACCAATTCTCGTACTAGGTTCATGAACTCCACTGGATCCACTCTTGTTAGATTGTCGATTTCCAAATCCAAGCCCGCCTATCTCCATAAGGCTTTCCCGATTTGTATGCGTGATTGGAACAAGATGGTTCAAAGAGATTCGTGAGGTCACTGGATGTGCACGCAGACTTATGCCGATTCTGGCCCAACATCTTTTCCTTACCTTTGAAAACCCTTAATTCAAATTTTCAATCTTCCAACTTCTAACTCAAGAGCCTCTTTTTCACCTTCACAATCTCATAACCAGATTGTATTATCCTTAGTTGATTAAGGATGGCATCCAAAGTCTCATTGTTGTCGAATTTCTAGGATTTGAACCACGTGTTGATTCACAATCACTTCCAGCAGGAGTGTTTATAGATACAATGTTGTATACCTCCTCGCCATCCATGTTGGCCATCAAAGCATAATCCTCCATATCGCCAGAACTTGATCTTTGTGTCATCCGACTCATTTCCTTTTCGTGATCCCACTTCATATCCTCGATTCATCTTCAAAGAACCATAGCCTTCTTGCCATGTCTCCTTTGTTGACTTTTGGTCTTCATGAGGTCCGACAATCAGTCTAAAATGTCCAGTGCTTCTTACAGGTTGAAGCAAAGATAATCGAGTTCCTTGCCTTGTTTCAATTCAGGCAATCAGTCCAAGTGTCCTGGTTTCTTGCAATGAAAGCATAGATAGTCATTATCTTTCTTTGGTTCTTCTTTCCTTCTTTCAAGAGGGCCTCTTTGTGAAATTTCTTGTAGGGCCTTTCCACTCTTCATCATTCTCGATTTTCTTGCTCAAGAGGGCAATCGCTCTTGCATCTCATCCAAAGATATCATCCTGTCCTCCTGATGTTTCTTCATGATGTGAAGCAGCCAATGCAGATGGTCTTTGGCTCTTCCTTTTCGCCTGTGCACTAACTTCTTGCTAAATTCATAGGCCTTAAGATCGAGAGAACAGCTTTGAAGGTGTCTTCCTCATGCAGCCTTTCTCATTTCTTCAATTGCAATACCTTCATTTTCCAAACATCTCTTGCAGTGTAAAGCTTCCAAGATTTTGGTGTTTACTTCCTCTTTTGAATAACTTACACTCAAAGAGAGTAAGTTCATCTAAGATTGCATTGAATCTGACTCCATTTGCTCAATGGTTTCATTAGGTAGCATTTTGAACTTTTGAAACCTTTTTCTCGCCACACTGATTTTGTTCTTCTTTATTGCATCGGTGCCTTCACAGATTAAGTGAATCTTATCCCAAAGTTCCTTTGCGCCTTGCAATCTTTGACTTTCATGTACATATTGCTATCCAAGGTTCTCGTAGATGATATCAATAGCAATGTTGTTGAGGTTTGCTCTTTTCTGCCTTCTCGCATTCCATTCTCTCTTTGGTTTAGGAATGTACTCGATTCTCACACCCACTCGCATCGCTTTTGTAATCTCCAAAGTGGTCCTTCAGCTTAGTACATCCATCATCTCATCATGAGTAGCGACAAGATATGCCCGCATTCGACGCTTATACTCATCAAATCTATCAAGAGAGCACATCAACATGGTTCTAGCATACCGTGTGTTATCCATGATGCAAGTCTTGAAAATCAAGAACTTGAAAGAAAGTTTTAAAGAATTTTCACAAGCACAACAAGTAGGATTCCTTCGCAATGTAAGCACGGCTCCGATACCAATTGTTGGTCCCTTGAAAAGGCTTTAGTTAAGTTTAGAGGGGGTGAATAAACTTAACACTTAAAACTTTGAGTTAACAAATTGCAATTTCAGCACTGATATTTCAAGAGTCTGCTGCGAGACCTCGTGAGCTCTTTGATAAACAATAGTCTACCGACAGCCACTTTTGCTGAATTTGTGCAAATGGAATAATATCAAAATTAAGCCTTGTTACTTGTTGTTAAATATGTTACTAAGTATTAGATACTCAAGAGTGTATGTGTGTGATTTCAGCTGCTAGATTCAAGAGTTGATATGAATAATGACTAAGTCATGTAAAATAAATGCGATGTAAGTAAGTAGAGAGATTTTTATAGTGGTTCCAGTGATGTAATCCTCAGACGTCCACTCTTCTCCTGTGATGTTGGAGGAAATTCACTAGTAATCTTTGAGTTATCTGTTACAAAGAATCCTAGGTTGCTTGTCCTTCACCAATAACTATGGCTTCACAAATCGAAACTAAGAACAGTAGGATTGTCGCTCCCGAGTCTTCCACTGTCCTTGAAGGGTAGAATTGCCTCTTCACCACCTTCACCACAAACCAACAAATTCTCACACTAACAATGATGCTTCATCTGCCTTTTGAAGGTTCTTTTTATAAAATAAAGAATGAATCAAGTAAATGATTCATTCAAGCAGCTTGATTAGGATGATATAATCAAGAGACTTGCGCCTTCAAGTGTGTATGCTTGATGCGGCTTGAACACAGAGTGCACTTGAAGAAAATAACTAGATCAAGACCTTTTAAGCTCGATGAAGTTCAAAGAGGTGTTTTTCAACTCAATGTTATCACTTAAAGTTTATTCCAAAATTCATCATCTTCTTTTTTGAGTTGAAAGTCCTCTATTTATAGGTAGGAATGTATGTGACTTGAATTTGAAATTCAAATGTGACCGCCTTTGTATTTGTCCCATCTGCACCGCATTCATCACTATTCATAGGATCGACATCGCCAGATTACTTTTTGACAAAGGCAAATCTGTCCACCCTTTGACTTGTATCCAATGGATAAAAATATGGATCATCCCAACGCCTTTTAATCTCACCTTTGATTTGCTTGATAAGTCGAGGTAGTTGGTCGTTCTTATCCATGTAACTTCCCAATAATCTTGAATTGATCGAGGTATATATCGCCAGTTCATCATCTGCAACAAAACCAATCGATCTCACAACATCATATTTTTGTCTCAGAAATATAATGCAATGAATCTTTTTATCCAACTTTTGTTTGTGAAGTTAGATTACATCATTTAAAGTATAACCAAGTTCCAAGCATCATCCAACTTGTGGAACTTAGACCTTCTACACAAGGTATATGTAATCAGTTTAGGTCATCACAGACTTGCCTAAATTCTGATTCCATATCCTTGACATCAAATACTAAGTTTGATCCCTTAGCCTTCATTAACTGAGTTTGAACCTCACCTTGATCTTCATCTTCAAAGAGGTTCCGGCACTCACCCATCGACCTATCTATATCCCATCGACCTAGATCGATCTGGCGATAAACAATCAGCAGCCATTTACAGTGCTTGTTTGATCAAACCTATTAATGAATCAAACTCTAATAAACCTATACATTTTATCTAGACATCTTTTTGCCTTTGCACTATAACAGCTAGTATGGCACTCATCATCAAAACTAAGAAATAAGTCCAACAAAAGCAGAAGTAGAAAATCAGTTAAACCGGAAAATTAAAGTGTTACGTTCGGATATAGATGGAGAATACCAAGTAACAGAATTATCTAAATTTTGTGAGGTCAACGGTATTGTTCATGAATTTACTCCTCCATATTCACCCGAATTTAATGGAGTAGCAGAAAGAAAAAATCGAACTTTAGTAGATATGGTAAATTGCATGCTTATCAGTTCTGGTTTACCTGATTTTTGGTGGGGTGAGGCAAACTTAAGTGCATGTTTTATTCAAATCAGAATTCCTAAGAAAGATGTTAAAAAGACTCCGTATGAGTTGTGGTTTGGTCGAAAACCTAACATAAGTCGTATTAAGGTTTGGGGTTGTCTTGCATATGTAAGAAAGCCTAATCCTGAAATTACTAAGTTGGGTAGTAAAACATATAAATGTGTTTTTATTGGTTATGCTAAAAATAGCACAGCATATAGATTTTTAAACTTAGAATCTTATGATATTATTGAATCTATTGATGCTGAATTTTTTGAGCATATGAATAAATCTTCTGTTGAGAAACTTGGAGATAATGTTGCTCTTAATACTTCCAAGAGAGTTCATGAGGAATCTCTTGATGACTCTCCTATGGAATCACAACCTGATCCAGATATAAGGAGAAGTAAAAGGCAAAGGAAAGAATAAACCTTTGGTCCTGAATTTGTGACAATTTTATTGGAAGGTGATGTAAATAATATTACACATCAAACCAAGTTAATGATTGATGATGATGATCCTGTCACATATTCAGAAGCTATTTCCTCTCGTGATGCTGCTTTTTGGAAAGAAGCCATCAACGATGAAATGAGTTCTATCATGTCAAATGAGACATGGAAATTGGTTGATTTGCCAAGTGGTTCTAAATGGATCTTCAAAAGAAAGTTGAATGCTGATGGTTCAATTAATAAATATAAAGCTCGCCTAGTAGCGAAATGTTTCAAACAACGTCAAGGAGTAGATTATTTTGATACATACGCTCCTGTGGCTAGAATTTCTTCTATCCGTGTGTTGTTATCTCTTGCATCCATTCACAATTTAGTTGTCCATCAAATGGATGTTATAACGGATTTTCTATATGGTGATTTGGATGAAGAGGTGTACATGGAGCATCCCGAGGGTTTTGTATTACCCGGACAAGAGAAGAAAGTTTGCAAACTAGTGAAATCTCTTTACGGATTAAAACAAGCCCCTATGCAATGGCGTGAAAAATTTAATAAAGTGATGTTGGCTAATGGCTTCAAAGTTAATGAAGCGGATAAGTGTATCTATTCTACGTATAGAAATGGTTCATGTATTTTGATTTGCCTATATGTGGATGATATGCTTATCGTTGGGCGGACTTGAATCAATAAAAGAGTCCAAGCAATTGTTGGAATCTAACTTCGATATGAAGGATTTTGGGAATCAAATGTAATCTTCGGATAAAGATAATGAGGAAAGATGGATGTATATCATTGAGTCAATCTCATTATCTTGAAAATATCCTTAAAAGATATGGTCATATGGATCATAAGCCAAAGATCTACACCCGCTGATCCTAGTATCAAGTTAATGAAAATACCGGTAGATGCTACGACCGCCATAATATGCAAGTGTGATTGGAAGTCTTATGTATGCCAGGCATTGCACAAGACCAGGCATTGCATATGTAGTTGGATTGTTATGTCGATTTACTAGTAATCCCGGAAAAGAACATTGGAACGCGGTTTCAAGAGTTCTGAGATATATAAAAGGAACAATCGATTCACGCTTACAAGATCGTGGTTTTCCGCCGTTCTTGAAGGATACAAATGATGCAAGTTGGAATAACATAGAATCGAATTGTAAATCCACAACGGGATGGGTTTTTACCTTAAGAGGTGCAACTGTTTCTTGGTGTTCTAAGAAAAAAACTTGTGTCTCAGATTCAACTATGTTAGCAGAATTTATTGCATTAGCAGATGCAAGTAAAGAAGCTGAATGGATAAGAAATTTATTAATTGATATTCCATTAAGGGACAAGCCGTCCCCAGCCGTAATGCATGTAAGTTCACTGATAAGCGCTTGGCGGGTATGAAATTAGGAGATATGTCTCATCTGCTTTAGAACAAGTGAGAGAATGTTGTGGATAGATAGAATAAAGGTGTGGTGCTCTAAAAACAATTGTTTCTTGTCTTTACGGGCATGTGGGAGATTGTTGGAAGGAGTGCCCGAAAGAAAATTGTTGCTTGTCCTTACGGGCAAGTGGGAGATTGTTGGAAGTAGCGCCCGAAAGACAATTTCTGTTATTGTTTTTATAATTAATAAATGACATATTTATTCTCATCTTATTATTTGCTTCGTGCTTATACGTAATACACCGCTGAAAACCCCAAGTCGTATCATATGTAGCCATATAACTTAGTGTGTGTCACATGTGAGGATTAAGTTTTTGGTGATACACTTGAACTATTAGTCCGTGGTAAACTTAATCAAAGTATGGGGTCTATTGATTAAACCGCCATTAATGCGCCTGACGCTTTATAGTGTGACCGTCTTATCCGGATCTGCCGATATTGGTTATCTCAAAGGGCATTTATATATGATGTAGTCATATAGAGATCGGACGATTTAATTTGTATTTCTCATATAATTCCATGATTGAGAAATCTTATTAAATCACAAGATGATCATATATGGATTAACCTTAATCCTGAAGTGATTGCAGACTGCTGCTTGTTTCAAGATAGGATTTGATGTGTTCGTTAAGGATTGCTAAGAGGCGCGGTCCGAATCACTTTCACATTGGCACTATTCTGGAATGAGTGAGGAGTGTGTGCCTCACGGATATGGAATCCATTCCTTCCTATAGGAAGTAGAAAGACGATCCCCTTATTTGTTCATCCTAGAAACTGGTCAATCGGCCGAGTTCATATTGGTTATGAACTAATTGATCACTAGTTGGTTAATGGTAAATAAGGAAATGATGTAATGAAGAAGGATTACGGAAATAATCCCGCTTCATTACGGATAGTCTATAGACGGTTAGTCTGTATGTAATGATTATATCAGTGGACACTTATTGACTTGACACTTTGAGAATAAGTTATATCTATAATCGGTAGAGTTCAATTTCGGATTAATGGTGGCGTAATTCAAGAATTAATAAGTTGAATAGAAATATTTTATTCGATGAATATTGTATTCGATTTATTGTAGCTACTAGTTATAGGTCCATGTTCCCCGGGTTGGCTCCTAACACGCAAGTGTTTTCTTGTAAAGTGGAACCTCGAGAATAAATTAAATAGTTGGTCTATTTAATGAATATGCAATATTATTTATTCGATAAATAATATGTAAAATAGAAAACACATTTTCGATTATCCCATGGCAAAAGTGGCGCCACATGTGAGGAAATTAGAAGAAGTAATTTTTCTAGATTATGTCACATGTGTAATTAATTATTATTTATTAAATAATTAATGAATAAATTAAGAGATTGATCTAATGATTATCACGTTTGTGGTGATTATCACTTATTTATTGAAAATATATTTTTCTAAGGGTTAATTCTCTCTTGATTAGTTATTTTCCTATATAAAAAGAGTTCCTCCCAACACAACACACACACAATTGCGCCATACACCTAAGAAAAGAAGAGAAAAATTATTTTCTTGTTCTAGTCATCGAAAGAAGAAAAACTAGGGTTTTTCATGAGCATATTCGAGGAGGCTCTACTACGAGGATCGATGTCCACCAAACGTCGCATGGAGATACAATCCGGAAGATCACGGCTTCTCTTCCGTTGGGTAAATCTTCAACTTTCTTGTAGTTAGAATAATTTATTATGTGAATCATATCCTGGTAAAATCGAAAACAATTTCAATTCGATGCTTCATTGTGCATGATCGAGCGTCCTCGATCGAGTCTTTGTGAATCGATCCGACGGTCCGTAAAGAAAAAACGGCCTCGGATTACCGGGACCTCCCCCCGGGTTATCGAGAGCCGGAATTTTTCCGGATCCGTTTTTCCTACGTTTCGGATCCTGATTCGGGTTCCTGTATATCTAGCAACTATCTCCAAGAATTTAGTGACGTGTACACTAGGATCTTCGTTCGGTACTCCATGAAAAGTAGTGTAATTGGTCACCATCTGTATAACGTTTGGCTTTGGGTGAAAGATCTCACCGCATCCTCTGGTCGAACAATCGCACGAATTGCTCCATCGTGGGCATTTCATAACTCAGATAGTTCTTCTATCTTCTTGTACCACAACTCCTGCTCCATTGACTCTTCCGTTTTGTCCATTCTCTGACATGGTGTTCTCCGTATCCTCCAAAGGTGGAATTTCTTCTTCCTTCTCGGTGTGATCTCCTTTGTGTGAGCTCACGTCGTCCGCCACCTATCGCCTCTCTCGAGCTTCCTTTCTTTGTCTAGCAAATTTTTGATCTCGTGTATGAACCTCTCGAGCTTGGTCATTTGAACTGCGTGTGTAGCATACTACAAGACACAAAAAGAATAAAACAGATTAGTGACTTTCCTCGGCGGCTGTTACACTCGCCTGGCAGACTCAAAAATACAGACTCTAACTATTGACTTGACACTGAACTGAAACCAATTCTGCCGAGTCTGAAACCCTCGATTTATTGCGGGTAACCCTCGATTAACCGGGTGTGATTTTTTTCCAGATTCAAACAAAACTGACTCTGTACGACTCTAATAATAACCGACTATAAAACAGACTCAATAAAATAGACTAGAATATATACAAACACTCAATCTTGAATAAGAAGTATTCTTGACATGAGTCCCCGGCAACGGCGACAAAAATCTTGATCGCATGCAAAGCCCTTACTAGCAATCGGACAAGGTCTATCGTAATAGAGTACTGGCGAGTCAAGGTCAAATCCCTTAGAGATTCGTAAGAACGCAAATTAATCAAGATTGAGCTGTCACAATAACGCTTTACGACCACCTATAATACAGGAAGAAGTAAGGTTGGTAACAATAAACTAGCAAGATTATGCAAGCTCAACGGAGCAAACAAGAGTTTCTAAGGTATTAGTCTAATTATTAGTGATTAGTTATTCCCCCCATAACATGCAATTGTCATTACCGTTGGTAAATTTTAATTCATTGACAGCTACGGGTGCAACGCCTAACCCTATCTACTTCCACTGTAAGGGCAGCAGACAATCTATACACAACTAACCTCATTCGTTGGTTGTATTAGTTCATACGCAATAAGTTCTAGAGTTGCCGGCTCAAGACCGAAAACCTCCCTAGGCAGCTATCGACTATGACTAGCACGTTCCTAAGGATCCATCAAGACTATGTCCAAATTAAAACTTCACTAATAGTCCTTCATGCTAATTTATGATGACATGCTAATAGTTGATCATGCTACTAGCATGTGAATTAAATATGTCGATCAACGTAGCTGGTGCCGATTATCAAGAACTAGTAATTTACTAGGTATTCAGATCTAGTGATATAGACCGTCATAGATATGAAGAACGCAATCACTAATTCATGATTTCTTTACCAATGAATTAGATCTATACATACATAGGGTAAAATAAACTAACTACTACATAATTAAACTAAATAAACAATTAGCACATACTAGTCAAATAGAACAACGATGATCTACATCTTGGAAAAGACAGAAAAATCATACCTCAAAATGAGTGTAGATCTCCCTCGGATCTCTTCCTAGGCAGCGAATCCATCGTGTCCTCGACTAGAACCCATGAAATAAAATGAATAAAGAACAAAGAACTTTTATTGCATAATACTTGTCTTGAAAATTGTACACTGAATTCTGAGGCGATGCCTCTTATTTATAGGTAAATAAACCAACTTAGAAACACCTAGAACTACTCTCGTCCATGAAAACGTGTTTCGAAGATTTTGACTTCGATAGAATCGGCGGTACCTTCCGATTTATCGGGGTATTTTTGTCCTTTTCTTTCGCCGAATTAATTTGGAAGGTTCTGAATACCTTAGGTCCAATCCTTTCGCTTAGTCCACTCTGCACTGTCCACAATGCTCAACCCAATATTTCATATCCTGAAAGTAATCACATAACGCACGAAATAATATGGAATACGGGAAAATAAACGCTAAGTGCAAAATGCTCGACCCACAAACCCAACATATGATATTCAACTCAAATGGTTCAAAATTATAGGTCAAAACAACTATTTTTAGCTCGTAATTGATAGAATGTTGATGTCGTAGGATATACTATTTTGAGCGTCATCATGGATTCAAAGACAACAAGCGCTTGTTGATCAATTGACGGCCATGGATCCCGCCACCGAGACAAAGCTATGCCCCGTGCAAAGGCAAACCAGGAGGTAGTGTTGCAGAGGAAACCATGGAGGGAATACGCCTTCAATCAAGAGAAAAGTAAGCAAGATGAAGAATATGTCTCTAACAATGGAAAAAAGCCGCTCGATGCCCTAGTTAGAGAAGCTGCTTGGGAAGAGATCAATGCCATGATGGAAAGGGATTTGATGAGTTTTATTTTACATCACCCTTCACAAGGGAAATAGAGAATTACGAGCGACCGGCCGGGTTCAAGATCCTAAAATTGGACCCATATGATGGATCCAAAGACCCATCAGATCATATTTTCCAATGCATCACCTAGATGATTTTTTTCAGTGCTTCGGATGACATGAAGTGCAAGCCTCTCCCGATGTTGTTGATAGGTCGAGCTCAGGAATGGTTCTGGAAACTCCCGCCTAGGTCAGTTTCCAAATTATCTGAGCTAGGTAGACTGTTCCTTAACGCCTTTATCATGGCTAAGACGTTCTAGAGGGAACGCTACCCATCTACTCACAATTAAGCAAAAGAAAGAGAAGTCTGTCCATCACTATTTAAAAATATTTAATGAGTAATCCATGCAAGTAAAGCACACAGATGACCCATTGCTGATCGCGTCGTTCGTAGCCGGACTGTGGGAAGGGAGGCTGCTTGCCAAGCTAAACAACACACTTCCCAGGTCGATGGAGGAATTTATGGAAGCAGGTTATAAGTATTTCCAATGTGAAGAGGCGAATAGGTAGAAGTGGGAGTCAGAAAAGGGAGTCCGGAAGAGAAAAGACAGAGGACAAACCTGACAAGAAGAGGAAAGCGGTCTATGACCGGATGACTACCCCCATCACAGATTGGCTGGGGAAGAAAAGTGCTTTGCAGGAAAGGGATTTTATCCCTCTAAATTGACCTCGGGTTCAGGTTTTAGCGATCATGGAAAGGAAGGGTTTGGCTCGGACTCCTCCTTCAATGAGAGGCCTTCCAGAAATGAGGGATTAGAGTAAGTTTTGTGCTTACCAATAGGATGTGGGGCAAGATTCAAACGATTGCACTGATCTGATAAGGGATATTGATGCTACCACAAAGGAGGGAAGATTGGATGAGGTCGTAGACCGATCTCAGGATCCTGAACCAAGAGGACGAAGAGATTTCAGTTGCCGGGCGTACCAACAAGATCAGGACAGGCAAGAAGAGCCATGGAGAATGAGAGATCAAACCCCAGATGCGATCGGTAGATCGACAACCGAGCGATAAACACTATCAACACTATTGTATAGGGTCTCTGCATCAGTTTGGAAGGATTAAATGGTCGTCGTCGTGAAGTCCGTGATTTATGGTCCTAAGGACCCCTCCCCATGATAACCAACAATGAGGGTCTAGTCATTGAAGCTGTAGTTCACAAGAACCTAGTGAAGTGTATATGTGTCGATACTGGGAGTGCTGTTAACGTCTTATACCATTTTGCCTTCCAGTCAATGAAACTGAAAGACTCAGAATTAACACTTGTCTCCACACCACTTTTTGGTTTTGCATGGCCTCCAATTCATCCTATGGGGATGATAAAGTTAGCCACAACCTTTGGAAAAGAGCCAAGGAGCAAGACACTGATGGTGAATTACGTAGTGGTGAAAGCTTCGTCGGCTTATAATATCATTATGGGAAGACCAGCCCTAATTGAGCTTCGAGCCGTGATTTCGCAGGCCCACATCAGCCTGAAATTTCCTACCATTGAGGGTTTAATGGAAATCAAAGGACATGTAGAAAAGTCAAGAATCTGCTACACGGCGATGGTCAATAGGAAAGGAATTGAGCTGATGCAAGCGTAGACGAGCTACAAAGGTTCGCTTCGCTTTTCATACTTCTATTCTTTGATACAATTATTATAATTACATGTTTTCGATGATTTTGTTAATTTTACTTTTGGATGATTTGAATTTGCACTTGGTGGGTGCTTCTTTTTATGCAAGTTACAATCTTTGATGCTTTATCTTATAAGAATGATGCTTGTTTGGGTGCAGAACCCATGTATATGTGAAGTTACAAAAGAAGAAGTAAAAGAGAGGGATAAATATTTGGAGGGAATATCATCATTGAGAGGAATTGAT
Organism: Gentiana macrophylla; assembly: GCA_026214975.1. Taxonomy (NCBI): domain Eukaryota; kingdom Viridiplantae; phylum Streptophyta; class Magnoliopsida; order Gentianales; family Gentianaceae; genus Gentiana; species Gentiana macrophylla. The sequence goes on from CM047812.1 coordinate 34,529,722, forward strand.
ACCCTAAAAAATAGAAAAATTTATACATGAATAATAAAAAAAATTTGATGTGGTCACCCTTGCGATCAACACATGGTTGAGACAAAACTTCATAAAAGTTGGAATGGAGGGTTGTACACTAATTAATTAAATTTGGAATGAAGGATTAGAAAAACCCTTAATAAATTTTGGAATTAAGGACCGTAAAAGTCCTGTAGAAAAAAAATACCGGATTTGGAAAGAAGTTTGACGAAAGACAAAATTTCTTTAAGGAGAAAATAAAATAAAATAAAGTGATTATGAATGGGAGAAAAGAATAGAAGAAGAAAACATGATTGAAACAATATTTGATTGCGGCTTCCTGTGCATGCTAAGCTCCGTCGCTGCTGGTTGTCTTTGTGTTGCTGGTATTACTCTCCTTCATCCATTTGTTCTCATCAAATCCAAATTGGTGATCCAAAGGGAAGGGACATTGGACCTGCCTGAAGATTGGGGGGAGATCATAATGACAATAGAGCAATTTATTTTGATGAGTAGGATACAATATTTATAAAGTAAATGCAGATAGAGATCTATTCAAATAGAACTTTATTTAAACTAAATAATATATCCTTTCAACTTTATCATAATTCAAATTCGAATAACATTATCGAAACAAATTATTTACTCAATCATGTCATTATCTCTAACAGTGTCTGTAAGGAAAGCAAAGCGAGTCGTGCAACGGAAATTCAAACTTTAATAATTCCTTGACACAGAACTGACTTTGAAGAACAAAGAAAATAAATAAAATTAGAAGATAAAACTATAACCAAGATGATCCAAATGATCGACACTTTATCTTCGGTGGTTAATTCGAGCACCGAGCGTTCAAGTGTCCAGTCTCTAACAATAATCAACATGAACGACTATTGGAAACCTCCAAGAAATGCTACCAGAAAAATTCAACTCCACCAAAACACTTTGTATACAGTAACCATAATAATCAATCCTTATTTGGTTAGTGCATAACCACAATTCAGTTCCTGACGGCTATTCATCTATGTGTGACCCAGTCATTTGTTGTAGGATTTTGATACTGGAGCCGAAATTTGTCAATTGTTTTACTGTAGATTACACGTATATTTGTATATTCAATCATATACATGTAATTATGAAATAATCGATAGATAAAAGCGAAGTTCAATATATAAAAATAAATGAGTTAATTTCACATATATATGTGTTTATAAAAAAATATCTACTATATGTACATAACTTTTTTATTTTAGGGAGGTCGGCCACACCCTATTGATAAGGGTGGTGCCGCCCCTGGTGTGACCTGGTCAATTTTAGTATTTTCCGGTCAATACGATGTCATGTATGTGTATATGAGCTTAAAGAATTAATGCAGGATATAACATTGTTTTTTAGGTCGAAACCAAGCATTACACAATTGACAAAATATAAAAAACCGCAAAGAAGGTCAATTAAGACACGTGATGCTTTCTGATTTTTGATTTTTTTTTTCTCACGGACCGAAAATGACATTCGATATTGGAGTGCCATGATAATATTATTTATTTTAGTAATTAAGAGCCTGAGTAATGAATTAGAATCAAAATTTCAATTCACTTGGGATTTGAGAGAACAATTTAGTCAGACAACTTATATTGATTGTTGTTCCCTCAAAAAAGATATTGATGTGTTGGAAAATGATAAATTTACATGGGAAAGTATAAACTTCTTCTGTGTCACAGTACTCGTAAAAAGTACTGCCATATTCCCGAAATATAAATCCGTTTAGTTTTATGAATTTTTCTCATAATATAAGTCTATTTAGAATACCAATAGAGCATTTATTATATATTTTTTCTTTTTACTCTTGATTTTATTATACATTCATCTACTTTACAACAATTACACTAATTAGGACAAAGTGTATTCTAGACTTTTACCAACAAAATGAATGTCATTTAATCACTTTCTTGATCTGTGTGAAAAAATCTAAATGGACTTACATTTTTTAGGACAGAGGTGGTAGAAGTAATTAATTAGCTATCCGGATAGATCGGTCTCTCAAGTTCCAAGTAAATTGAACTTTGGGTATGGCACTCCAATATGGAACATGTCATTTTCAGTCGTTTTCAGTCCTTGAGAAAGAATCCAAAAACAGAGAGCTTAGAATTTGAAAAAGTGGATTTGTGGAGTAATGATACCGCCGGTCTGCCATGTATAATGAAATACTACAACACATTTTTACGTCATTTATTATAGTTGATTGGAGACCTATTAATTTATATGAGTCCCATAAAAATCAATGATCCAAAGTGTATTTGTCGAAAATCTAGACCTAAACTCATATAAGATAAGAGAAGGGGCCTCATCCCCAAAACCTAGGGTATGATGTGAGAGAAGTCCATATATTAATATGATGGGTGAGATAATCACAAGTTCCCAATGTGGGACATTTTAACACGCCTTCGTTACGTGGCGCATAAATAAAGTTATTGCATATGCACATACAGCATAGCATATAAGGAAGACTATAAGTTAACGAAGAAAGTAGAAACGCTTTGACAATAAAGAGGTGACTTTGATGTCATTGCGAAAATCAAGACCCAAACCCATATAAGAGAAGATGCTTAATCCCCACAACCAATGTTTTGGGGATGAGGCTCCTCTCTATATGGCCGCTTGATTTTTTACACTGTGACGAGCCCACCCTTTTATCATCTGCAAGTGTTAAGCTCCTCTTTCATTACTTTCTAGTTCCTTTTTTATATGTCTTGTGTGCCATGCGCTGCTGCGCTTTTATGGCCCACACTCGGCTACAGTAGCGTGTTAAAGATGTCTCGCGTTTTGCTATCAGATTGTATCCATCATATTAAGATATGGACTTCCTTCACCTCACTAATAAGGTTTTAGGGATGATGCCCCTCATGTTATATGGGTTTGGGCCTAGATTTTCTATAGTATTGTGGTATTTTATAGTATAAATTTTGTTGTGCTACAAACATTTCTCAGATCTATGGGAGTATCATTGATTCTATTTAATGGGCGAAAACAAAGAATTAATCATAACCGAAACATGATAAATCCTCTCTCATATCCATCTCTCTCGATCAATTAATACACATGGCATTTTTCCCTCTAAAGATGATAATGGCTGCAACTACTACTACTCCTACTCCGATGAATAATATTCTAGCTTTTTCCCCTCGGAAAAAAATGATGTGTGTAAGGATATCAAAGCGAGTCACGCAGCGGAAAATCAAAATTTATTAATTCCTTGACCTGGAACCGACTTTGAAGGACAAAGAAAATAAATAAAATAAGAAGATAAAACTATTACCAAGTTGATCCAAATGATCGACGCTTTATCTTCGGTTGTTAATCCAAGCATTGAGCGTCCAAGCGTCCGATCTCTACAATAATCCACATGAACGAGTACCGGAATCCTCGAAGGACTGCTAGCAGAAGAGTTCGACTGCTAATCGACTTTTCTTATCTCCACAAACTCTCTTTCAAGAAGCTCTCTCTTTTTCTCTTGTAAATTGCTAGATGTATTGTGATACAAAATAGTTGGACATCATTTCCTTCAATAGAAGGAGTGAGGTGCCACTTTCCTTGCCATAATGGGTTCGCACTTTGCTTCTTGACTTGATACAGGAAATAAGAAACTTATTTTCAAATAAAACAACAACTAGGATTTTAATTGAAAATCATTTAATTGAATTAGGCTATTAATTAATACCATTATTCATTTATTATTTACTAAATTCGAAAAAGATTGAATCTTTGATTCAAAATAAAAAGGTTTCAAACTTTCATTATATATCCGTTGCAATTAGGATATGGGTGTTTTTACTTGAGTTGTATGAGATGAAAGTTTCATATACGGTTCTCGGAGGGGGAGTTCCACCTATCTCAATAAAGTCTATGATTAACCCGAATATCTATTCCACCAAAACACTCTGTAGACAGTAAGCATAATAATCAAACCATATTTCGTTATCGAATAACCACAATTTAGTTCCAGACGGTTATTTATATGTGTGTGACACGGACAAATTTAGTATTTTCTAGTCAATACGATGACAAGTACGTTAATATCAGCTTAAGTAATGCAGGATATGACATTGTTGTTCGGGTCGAAACAAAGCGTTACACAATTGACAAAATATTAAAAACCACAAAGAGGGTCAATTAAGGCATATGATTGTTTTTTTTTTTTTTTTTTTTTTTTTTCTGTTCAGGGGAAGTCATGTGATGCTCTTTGATTTTTTATTTTTTTTCTCAAGGACTTAAAATGGCATTCCATGTTGGAGTGCTATTATAATATTATTATTTCTTTTAGTAAGTAAGAGGCTGAGTAATGAATTAGAACCAAAATTTTAATTCCAACTTTTATGAAGTTTTAGGACCTGAGAGAACGATTTAGTCAGATAGCTAATATTGATGTATTGCAAAATGATAAATTTACGTCCAAAAGTATAAACTTCTCTTATATCTCAAAACAACTGTCGTTTAGGGGTGGCATTTGGACCGGGCTAGCCCGACCTGCCCGGACCGGCCCGTTTTTGACAGCGCCTAACCTGCCCTGAACCCGCCCAAATTTCACCGCCACCCGATTTTTTTTTAGGCCGTGCCTGTCCTAGCTTCCCCAACCCGTGACTCCTGCCTGGCCCGGCCAACCCGGCCCATAACCCAGCCCGCCCGGCCCGGCCCTCGAACTCCGCCCACCGCCCAAATTGGCCCGCCCGCCCTCCCCCAGCCCTCCCCCCTTTTTTGAATTTTTGAATTTTGAATTTTCCCCACTTTCCCCCTCTTTTTGAATTTTGAATTCCCCCCACACTTTCATTCTACACCTATAAATACACTCTCTATATCATTCATTCTCCTCACACCTCTCTCTCTCAAATCTCTATCATTCTCAATATTCTCAATATTAAATTACTACTACAATATTAAATTACTCTATCATATATTCATACTATACTTTTTCTTTCATTTATAAATTTATAGTTTTATACTCTTTTAGTCTTTTATACTCTCTAGTCTTTACTATCTACAAATATGGATAATATTTTTGGACAAGCTTTCGGTGTGAAATTTTTTGGTGATATTCCCGTATTCGACTCACAAGATGTACAAGTTTTTTCGAATTCGAGTTACGGTTCGACGCCACAATTTCAACAATTTGGTATGTATCTATCAATTATTTTTGTTTTAATTTGTTTTAATTTATTTTTGTTTATTTTAAATTCGTTTTAATCACCATATTTAATTTGTTAGGTGGCGGTGCCGTAGTAGTAGTGGTAGTGGTGGTCCTAGTGGTAGTGCCGAAGTACCCTTGGAGGAAACACCAAGTTCTTCCACAGCCCCAAGCGATAAAAGAATCGAAATCATTAATTTGGAAATATTTTGAAATTCATGATCTACCACAAAGAAGGAAGGTGATGACCCTAATATTAAAAGAACTAAAACTATTTGTTTAGTGTGCAGGAAGAGAGAGAGTCACGAAAGAATTGTCGTGGATTCGGGTCAAGGCAACGGAACGCAAACTCGGCATCTCAAAAAGAGCATGGTATACAATACATTGCTAATGAGAGCGGATAATACAAGATGGCGGTCATGGCTCTCAAACCCAACTCGGGGGTACATGTCTCAAAATCCCGGGAGGTATGCCTTTTACTTATGATAGACAAAATATGATTGACCACATGACTCGTTATATATCAATTGAAGAAAAACCATTTAATCACGCTGAAAGTCGCGCTTTAGAAGAATTTAATAAAATGTCTTTAAATCCACAATATTCAAATGTTTCACTAAAAGTAATTAAAACAACAATGAAAAACAATATGAAAAATGAGGAACGAATTAATAGAAATGTTTTCCAACTATAAGGGCCGTGTTTCCTTAACAAGTGATTGTTGGAAATCTCCCCAATATGAGGATTATATTTGTATTCTTCGCACATTGGTGCGATCCTCATATAACTTACAAAAAAAGAATTATTGCTTTTGATCTATTTGACGAGTCTCACAAAGCTATTAATATATTTAATAGAATTAAACAAACGTTAATAGATTTTAAATTATATAATAAAATTTTGTCAATTTCATTTGATAATGCATCCATAAACACAAATAATAATACCATACATGAAAGAACATTTACCATTGTTACTTGAAGGTTCACTTTTACATGTTCGTTGTTGTGCACACATTTTAAATTTGTGCTTCCAAGATGGTTTGTCAAACATATACTGAAGTTTTAGAACCAATAAGAACTATTTTAAAATCGTTTAGATACAAAGTGGCAATGTTAGCGAAGATTTAAAAATTATTGTTCTCAAAGCGGTTTAAGGCCCCGTAAATTTTCATTAGATTGTAAAACTCGTGGAATTCCACCTACAACATGCTTATAGAGGTTTTAAAATATAAAGATGCAATTAGTACATGTTTTAATGAAGAAATGATAAACAAGGGTAATCCTACTCAGTATTACTCCGGAACTTTGGCAACTTGTTTGAAAAATGTTGCACTGTTTTTGAAAAATTTCATAAAGCAACAAAAGTTTTTCATTGATTTATGAACCAAATGTACATTCGATTATAGTAGAATGTTGTCAAATAATGTCTGCATTGTAAGTGGTTGTACTTGGTTAACAAATGAATTAAATGCAATCATTCAATCTATAAAGACTAAATGGCTAGCATATTTAAAAACTTTTCCTCACATATATGGTATTGCCGCTATGCTTGATCCCGGACTTAAGAGAAAATTTAATGATTTATTAATTGCATATTATTCATTTTTAGAAATAATGATTTTGACGTTGACAAATATGTAACGGAGTGTTATAATATTTTAGTTAAATTATATGATATATATTATGTTTGAGAGAAACCTCGACGCTAAGTACTAGTGGTCGCCCACCTAAAAGCGATAGATTTGGTGCCTTAGAAGTATATTAGGTAAAAGTAAAAGTAAATCAACTTCCATAACATCGAACGCAAGATCCGTAATTGATAATTATTTAAACACCGATGATATAATTGACGAAGATAACTTTAATATTTTACACTATTGGCGTAGTAAAGAGACCCATCGCCCATTTTAACCGCAATAGCTGTGGGATATACTTGTTATTCACGCTTCTACTGTTATTGCCCGAGTCTGCATTTAGTTCAGTAGAAGAATCGCCACCGACTACCGATTTTAGTTTGACCGCCGAGTCGGTCAAGATATGTGTCTCGCAGCGAGGGATTGGGAAAGAGCCAATGAGACGGACACAAGACATGGAGTTCGAAGAAGATAAAAACGACGAAGAAGATCCGTGGTTAGAATACACAACATCCGGATCAGGATCTCCATCAACGAATGATTATTATGAAGACTAAGCCCAACCATCTACCAATCCATCCAATGACCAAGGTAAGTGACACGTAACTACGTGGGCTTTGATTCTTTTGAGATACGTGAGCAAAATTTAATTATTATAATTTACAAAATCATACTTCCTCCATTCCATTGAATTAAATTACCCCAAGGCCCAAAGTTCTAACTCCCAAACATACTTATTAGTTATTACATTCATACCTCCACCTCCACTCCAACATAGTTACATACTTACTAGTTAGTAGTTCACTACCCAAAAGAGCCAAAACTCAAATATACTACCCCCATGAAGTCTCCAACATACTTACATACTAGTTAGTTACTACCAAAAAAGCTCAATCATCATACCTATTACCTCCACATATTTACTACCCAAATGCCAAACCCAATTACGCTTCGATATACTTAGCACTTACTACTTACTAGTTACTACCAAAAATCCAATGGAATTGAGGAAGTAATTTTTGATTATTATAATAATCGGGTCCAAGCCCATTTATTTATATTTTTTTGTTGTAATAATGTAATTTTTTTATGTAAACAATAGTTGTAAAGTTGTAATAATGTATTATGTAAATGTAATTTTTATTTACGATTAATAAAAATATGATCTTTTGATAATATTATATGCTTATGTTTATTATCATTTATTATATTATCTTATAATAAAAAAACGTAAATGTTTGATTATATGTATTAAATACATGTATTATATGTTTATATGTATTATTAAAACATGTATTATGTTTATTATCTTTTTATGTAAATGGTTATTATCATTTTTTTTTTTAAAGTTATTAACATTTTTTAAATTTGCATTAAAAAAAAAAAAAAAACCCGCCCGACCGCCTAAACCCGCCTAGCCAGCAAGCAGGCTAATAGAGACAACCACCCCAATTAAACCCTCACCTGCCCGCCAAATACAGTGTATAGGGCCTGGCTGATCCCCATCCTCACCACCACCATTTCCCCAGCCATGGTCACCTGACCCGGCCCGGAGCCACCCCTACTGTCATTTCAGTATACATACATATTTAAAAAAACGTGTAAAAATGCTTATATTATTAGCTTATGGTATGGCACTCCACTATGGAACATGTCATTTTCGGTCCTTGATAAAGAATCCAAAATCAGAGAGCTTAGAATATGAAACAGTGGATTTGTAGAGTAGTGATACTGCCGGTCTGCCACGTATAATAAAATACCAGAACATATTTTTAAACCATTGATTATGGTTGATATGAGACCTATCAATTATAAGAGTCCTATAAAAATCAATGATACAAAATTGTGTTGTGGTACTTTATAATATAAATTTTGTTGTGCCACAAACATTTCTCGGATTTGTAGGATCGTGTATCATTGCTTCAATTTAAAGGGCGAGACAAAGAATTAACTGTAACCAAAACAACATAGATAAAACTATTACCAAGATGATCGAAATGATCGATGCTTTATCTTCGGTTGTTAATCCAAGCAATGAACGTCCAAGCGTCCGGTCCATAGCAATAATCCACATGAACGACTACCGGAATCCTTTAAGAACTGATAGAAGAAAAGTTTAATTCCACCAAAACACTTTGAAGGCGGTAAGCATAATAATCAATCCTTATTTGTTTAACGCATAACCACAATTCAGTTCTAGACGGTTATTTGTGTGTGACCCAGGGGCGCGTGCAGGATTTTTGACATGGGGGACAAAAAGTTATCAATTTTTTTTTCCCGTATCACACATATATTTGTATAGCCAATTCCATACTGTTAGGAAAAACAAACCGAGCAATAGCTCTTAACGACGGTAACACAAATTAACAAACGGAAGGAAAAAGACAAAACACCAATTTTACGTGGTTTTCGGCAATATGCCGACTAGTCCACGGGCGGAAGAGAAAATATTGCTAATTAGGAGGATTACAAAAGATACAACTCTCCTGAAGCCTAAAAACAATAGCCAAATAGCTCAGGCAATTGAGAGTTATCTTAATTGACACAATTTGGTACATCTCAATGGTACCTTGGTACATCTTAAATCAATTGGCTAATACCTATTAAATAGGTCACATAAGTCGGCTCATTCTTTCAAGTTGCCGATGTGGGAATAAAACTATTAAACAAATTTCTCAATTGGGCTTTTGGCCAAACTAACAAATCTCCACCTTAGGACAAAAGACAACATCCAGAAATAATAATACTTCTCTTTCTCCACAAACTTCAAAGTCTTCAAACTGGGTCAAATAAGTCCAAGCACTGCTTGAACTTAACAAATGGGCGACGCTTCAGAATGTCTAACTCTAAACACGATGACATAGGGATTGCGACTGCCAATAATCGGATCCTTGCAAAAGATACAAACCACCAGACCTGCTAGCTTTCGTAACAACAAGAACACCTTTAATTATCTTCAGAACTCCACCTTATACCTATATCCAAGAGTCTCCAGTGCGCCCAAAGAGATGAGATTTTTCTTCAAATCCGGATCATGTCTGACTTCTTAAGTGTTCTGACAACACCATCATGGGTCTTGATTCTAACCGTACAAATACCAGCAACCTTGCAAACTGTGCCGTTGCCCAACGAAACAACTCCACCATAAATTGAATCATACGTGGAAAATCAATCCATATTCAGACACATATGATACGTGCAACCAGAATCCAAGATCCACTCATCAACATACCTTAATTTATCATCAGCAAAGAAAATATCTCCATCACTCTCATCTTCAATGAAACTGGCCTGAGGAGACTATTTACCACTCTATTTCTTACACTTTTCTTTGTTCTTAAGATGAAAGCAATCAGATTTGATATGCCCTATCTTTTTACAATAATTGCATGTCAAATCTTTATGTCTGGGATTCAAAACATAATTTTCACTATCTGCATCCTTCTTATTTGATCCGCCTCAACTACCAAAGACATCCGACTCGACTACTACTACTACTTCCCCCAGCTATGTCTATATCAATCTGCTCTTTCGGTTTTAAAATCGACTTAATTTCTTTGTAAGAAATAGTATCCTTACCATAAAGCATTGTTTCCCTAAAATGCTAAAACGACTGGGGAAACGAACACAATAACAACAGGACCTGATCCTCATCATCAATCTTAGCATCTATATTACTCAAATCCATAAGAAGGGAATCAAATTTATCTAAGTGCGATAATATAGATGACCCTTCAGACATACGAAGTATATACGAACTCTGCTTTAAGTAAAGACTATCCACGGTTTTCTTCATATATAAGGATTTTAATTTTTCCCACAAATCCTTAGCAGTATCTCAGTGGCTACCTCTCTTAAAACCTCATCAGAAAGACACAAAATGATACTTGACCTGGCCTTCTTGTCGAGACCAGTAAACTCCTCATTTGACATTTTCTCAGGCTTTTTCTCCTTCCTGCGCAAATAAGAATATCGGCCTCTCCGAATCGGCATGGCCTCCATCTTCAACTGCCACATCCCGAAGTTGACGTTTCTGTCGAACTTCTCAAAATAATACTTAGTTACCGTCATGATGACTAATTTAAAAACCTCGTAAAATCTCAACAAAAACCTCGGCTCGTAATACATCGGCTCTCGAAAAACACCTCAAAATATAACCCAGGATCCGATACCAGTTTGTTAGGAAAAACAAACCAAGAAATAGCCCTTAACGACGGTAACACAAATTAACAAACGGAAGGAAAAATACAAAACACCAATTTTACGTGGTTTTCGGCAATATGCCGACTAGTTCACGGGCGAAGAGAATATATTACTATAGAGGAAGATTACAAAAGATACAATCCTCATGGAGCCTAAAAACAATAGCAAAATAACTAAAATAGTTGAGAGTTAATCTTAATTGACACAAATTAATACATCGCAATAATAACTTGGTTCATCTTAAATCAATAGGTTAAAACCTATTAAATAGGTCACATATGTCGGCTCCTTCTTTCAAGTTGCCGATGTGGGAATAAAACTATTAAACAAATTTCTCAATTGGGCTTTTGGCCCAACTAACACATACATGCAATTATAAGCCCATAGATAAAAGAAGAGGGCTCAATATATAAAAATAAATGAGTCAATGTCACACATATATATGTTTGAAAAAAATATCTACTATTTGTACATATCCTTCTTATTTTAAGGGGTCGGCCGCACCCCATTGACAAGGGTGGAACCACCCCTGTGTGACCCGGTCAATTTTAATATTTTCCGGTCAATACGAGGACATCTATGTTAATATGAGCTTATAGAATGCAGGATATAATATTGTTTTTTAGGTCGAAACAAAGAATTACACAATTTAAAAAATATTAAAAACCACAAAAAGGGTCAATTAAGGCACATGATTGTCTTTTTTTTGTAATAATTTTTATTAGGGGAAGTCATATGATGCTTTATGATTTTGGATTTTTTTTCTCAAGGACAGAAAATGACATTCCATGTTGGAGTGCCTTAATAATATTATTTATTTCAGTAAGTAAGAGCCTGAGTAATGAATTAGAACCAAAATTTTAATTCACTTGGAACCTGAGAGAACGATCTAATCAGACATCTAACTAAACTTTTGAAACAATGGATTTGTGGAATATTGATACCGACGCAAAAAAATATGTACAACGAAGCGAATCTGATCCAGCTTAAATTTTTCATTGAAGTTACTGATTGTAAACTACATTTTTTTTTATTCAAAAATTTGTTACAGTGGGATCACCGGAGCCTAACGCTACATTTTTACCAATAAAACAACACTTTTAAACTTCAAAACTGTATCGTTTTAATACTAAAAAATTCTGATCTCAAGAGGCCACGCGACCCATCCCTGTACACATGCCTCCGCCCCTGCAACAAAGTACCATAACACTTTTATACGCTCTTGATTATGATATGTGACCTATTGATTGACAGGAGTCTCATAAAAATCAATTATACAAAAATGTATTGTAATATGTTTGTTTTTTACAAATTGTTGTTGTGTCACATATTTGTGGGAGTATCATTGCTTCTATTTAATGGGCGATCGAAGACAATGAATTAATCACAACAAAAACAAGATACATAGATACTCTCTCATATCCATATCTCTCACAATCAATTAATACACAAGGCATTTTTTCCTCTAAAGATGATGATGGCTGCAACTACTACTACTCCGGTGAACGCCTTCACCGTCTTCGTCTTCATCTTCGTACTGTTTGGGCAATTTTATTGTAGAAGCAAGGCAGATGATACTATTCAAGGAGAATGCAGTCCAGATTCTTACGAACAAGACAGTCCTTTTCCCTCGAACCTTAGAACAATGATAGATCGTGCCACACAATCATTAGGCGATGGCAGCAGAAAAACTGAATTTCACTTAGATACATGTACACTGTCTAAACAAGGGCGAAACTGTGACGTTGATGCTGTTTACATCCAAGTTATTTGCGCCAAGGATATACCGTCACCGCTTGAGGATTGCTTTTCCTGCTATGGGAATATAAAAGATAAATATGATTCTGAATGTCCTTCACGTAAAGGTGCCAACCTTGGTTATAATTGTGCTTTGGGTAGTTGTAGTTGTACCCTCAGGTACGAGAACTATTACTTCGGTGTCTGATTAATTGATCTGATAAGATGATCAAGGCCGCCGATTAGGTACTATATTCATGATGAAGAACAAGCACCTTGATCGGGCCTCTGCAGGTTTCATGTTTCAAGTTTTTGACGTTATAACAACGGAGTGGCACAACATACTTTTTTTTAAAGCATATATGGCGTGGGCCCTACCTACCGTCATTAATAGTGTAAAAAAAGTATGTTGTGACGTAAACTTAAGTACTTTTGTTTCTACTGATAACTGTCGATTAGTTTTTCGTTATTAATTTTCGATTGAGGCACACTCTGATCAGTGTCTAATTTGTTATACGTACCATACGTTGTGATTGTTGTTTGTTTTACTTCCTGTTCAAACGACTTGTATTTGTTTTTGGTTTTGGATAATGTTGGATTATTTCCAGGTCGGCGTCTTCAGCTGTTAGCTAGCTACCTGAAATCTGCATAAATTCCACCACAAACATTGCATAATTTTTTTTAAGCTTCTATATATGATACGAAATTGCCTGATTTTTTCAGTTTTAAACTATTTTTAGAATACGAAATTGCCGGATTCTTCCAGATTTAAATGATTTTTAGAATTTGGTAGTTTAGTGAAACTTGTTAAGATAATCATAGTTATTTTAGTTGTTATGCCCTCATGAATTTTCAGCATGTTTAATTTGGCTATATATAATCATCAATTAATTAGTATTGATCGATAATGTTTGTTTAGAAAAAAAATTTATAATTACCATGCGTCAAGATCTTGTTAATAACTTGATGAATAAAATGTGTGAAAGTATCTTGTGATGCCGAATATGTTGCCGTAGTCATAAGAACATTTATAAAAATGTCCTTTACACCTAACGATCATGAATAAATGTCTATATAAAGAACACATCATGAATCTCAATCATCGAAAAGAGTCAAGTGCATTGACTACTATATTTCATATGAAACGGTTATCACGTAAACATGATCATATCATTTGTTATAATATCCATACAAGTAGTATCTCGAGTGTCAATACTTTAACGACCGTATCTAATAATCTGGATAACAAGCTCTCTCGAAGTAACGCACTACACCCACATTGCAAAGATTCAAGAAAGCAAGACATTCCCCTTATAAGAAGGCCCTTTCGGATATTTAATCCTGCCATTAGGATACGTGATTCCGGACGAGCAACATTAATCTTATGCATGCTTCAATATCACACCCACGCAATACCGCATGATCGCCCCGTGATTAAGGGAAACCTCAACAACGTCAAATTATGACAATCCCCACCGTGATGTCATGAAGACTCCGGTCTTAGGATAGTTACACAACCGCCACATCAATGACACTTAATAAAGTAAGTGGGTCAGTCTAACGTACGCATTCTCTATTACACGTCAACCACTACAAGAAAAAAGAGTACTTACAACATGGATTTACAACATACATACAAGTACGCCATTAAATTTGTATTTTTTTTATATTCTTTTTGAGAAGAAGCCTGTAGAATATGCATTTTGGAAAGTTCCTGAATATCTACAAAACATTAACGGGTGTCCTTTACCGCAAAAAATCACGGGAAATAGTTTCGATGAAACCCTACCTCTCCTAATTTCAAATCCTCAAATCATCTCCATGAACAAAACAAAGCAAATGCTTTCTCAATAAAAATTTGTCACAAAGTAACAAGTAAAATAGGAAAATGCAGGCGAATTGACGGGGATTGGGGATAGACGAAATGCAGAGAAGGAATTAGATGAATTATGTAGGGAAGAAGAAGAAGATAAGGGTAAGAAGAAGTTTCATTAAATTCATGCATAATCATCCGTTTACAAAGAATTATCCCACTTATACCGCTAATGACTCATCATAACAAACTTCCCCACACTTGCACACACGCACCTTGCACCCAATTATGCTAATGAGAATGTAAAATGGGAATATTCCTTTAACAATGTCACGACTTAATTTAAATTTCCTCCTAGTTTAGATAATTAAATTTAGACTTCTTATTGTGACATCTCCTTCCCCTTTAGCAACCTTGTCCTCAAGGTGATAAGAATTTAGGAAACTAGGAATGTATGAAGGTAGCATCTTCCCATGAAGCCTGTTCTTGATCCAAATTGACCCACTTTATAAGCCACTACACTACGGGTTGATTGTTCCTCTTGATCATCATGATATCTAATCTCTCCTCTGGATAAAGAACAAGTTGTCCATCAGGTGAAACTATAGGTGGACTCTTAGTGGCAGGTGGACTAGTACCGGAGAACTTCTTTAGCATTGATATGTGAAAAACCGGGTGAATATGGGATGAGGAAGGTAGTTGAAGTTTATAAGCCACTGGGCTAATCTTCCCTTCAATCTGATAAGGGCCAAAATACCTTGCAGATAGCTTCACATTGCTTCTGATACCCATAGATGACTGTCTGTAAGGTTGTAGTTTTACTAGCACCATATCCCCAATGTTTTACTCTTTCTCTACCCTCTGTTTATCTGCATTCTGTTTCATCCTGGCTTGAGCCTTAGTCAAATGATCCTTCAATTCTCTAGATAAAACCTGCTTTTGTTTCAAAAACTCATCCACTGATCCTACCCCAAACCCACCAAAACTTCCAAGAGGTAGAGATTTTGGGATATATCCATACAATGCCTCAAATGGGGTTCTTCCTAGTGAGGTATGATAGCTAGTATTATACCAAAATTCTGCTAGTGATAACCACTTCTTCCATTGCTGGGGCCTGTGAAAGCACATACATCTTAGATACATCTCCACACACTGATTCACTCTTTCTGTCTGTCCATCTATTTGGTGATGGTAGGATGAGCTAAGATTTAACTTCACCCCTGCCAACCTCATCAATGTCTTCCAAAACTCAGCAGTGAAAACTTTATCCCTGTCTGTAATGAGAGTTTGGGGTGCCCCATGAAGTCTGTACACCAATGAAAAAAACTCAAGAGCTACAGATTCAGCAGTGTACCCTCTTTCTATAGGAATGAAATGTGCAAATTTTGTGTACCTGTCTACCACAACCAGAATTACCTCCTTCCCTTCTGATTTTGGAAGTCCTTCGATAAAATCCATACATATGCTCTCCTATGCCTGATTTGGGATAGGTAGAGGATATAGTAAGTCCTCAGGGTGCTGGTGGGAGTCCTTGCATTGTTGACAAGTTAGACAGTTCCTCACCATTCCCTCCACATCTTTAAGTAAATTGGGCCAATAGAACAGTCCTGCTATTCTCTTATAACATGCATGTATACCAGAGTGCCCTCCAATAGGGGATTCATGGAGCTGATGTAAGATAGTTTGCCTCAAATTCCCATGATTCCCAACACAGATCCTCCCCTTGTAAGTTAAAACACCATGTTGTAAGTTAAAATCTGGTATTGCTGCTCCATTGATCAATGTTTACGACTAATTTTATGGTTTTTATCGAGTTATTTCGTAGCAATATCTTCCGTGTTTTAGTGATTTTTATAGAAAATCACATGGCTAAAAGGATAAATTGGAAGAATGGGTTTAGAATTTATTAAAATGCAAATTCGAGCTATTTATGTGGTTTATTAGTCATTTTCTATCTATATATGTATTTCTACAGTTTGCATGTTTTGACCCTCTTGTAGATACACATTTTTCGAGCTTAAAAAGGATTGCAGGAGGTGCATGATTGGATTTATATGATGGAGAAAGGATAGAGATGAAATCGTTTAAAGATCAAGATGAGAAAATCAATTTGACCCCAAGTTGAACGACGTTTGATGTAGCGCCCATCGGGCGGGGCGTTTGATTTCATGGACGAGCGTCCAGAGAGGAAATCACATACAGAGAGTTTGGGCGCAGCATGGACGGACGCTCAGAGCAAAAAGTCATGATCCACCGTGACGGGCGCCCACAAGACCAGGCGGGCGTTCGGGGCGACTTAACCCTAGCCGCCTTAAAATTCTATAAATAGCGTGTGATAAACCCTAAGGATCATCTCATACGCATTATTCACTAAAAAGAAACCCCTAGCACCCGCATACTCAAGGAAAACAAGAAGATGAACTCTTCCAACCCAACAATCATGATCACCAACATGATTGTTGGCTACTTTAACTCAGCGGTGAGGCACGAAGGAAGCCCATCATCAACACAACCAACTAGAGATTTTATGCCTATGTTTAGTGAGTAAAAGATTTAGTTTTTCATTACTTTAACGCTGGTTTGCATTGTTATGTTTTATTGGATTATGAATTTGATGAAGCGATCTATTTATATTTGATGCTTGGATTAATATATGAAAATATATTGTTTAAGTTTGATTCGTTCAAAGTAATGCAATTATTCGTGTTGTAAGAGATTATGCATGATTAGTTGAGTAAGTGTTTGGAAACAATCTCGTGATTTCGTTTTGATTGCATGTTTAGTTTGTTTGAAAAGATAAACGAAACCCTAGAATTTGGTTGAAGAAATTTAATTGAATTCGTGAAAAATCACTACTAAAAACTACATCTTAGATCACCATCTAGTTGGGGGTTGTTGGTTGATGGGTGGATTCGTTGCCTTGCTGTGTTTTCCTTTAATTGTTTTAATCAAACCGTTTAGATTAAGTTTAGTTTAAGTCCTAGTTTTATAAACCCTAGTTTCCTACTGTTTTCCTGCACTTTTCTGCTTCAGATCGTAGTTAGACGCTCGTCCGCAATAGCAGACGCCGCGTCAGATGATTTAGTTTCCACGCTCGTTCATTAAAGTGAACGCTCGTCCGTCTTTCTGTTTTCTTATTTTCTGCTTGTTTTTATTCTTGTTCTAGTTTTAATTCTTAGGTTTAGGTTTTAGCTAGTTTCAACCTTAGTTTAGTTAATAATTGTGACATAATCGATAGAATAATTGTTCCTTGATCCGATAAACATTTCACTCCGCCAGGGCGACCCGTTAACATCCTATACTACGATCCTTATACTTAGGGTGTTTCGGTTATAAATTGTAAAACTCGCTTTTACCGAACAAGTTTTTGGCGCCGTTGCGGGAGTCGGTAACGATTGTCGGATTCTATTTAGGACAATTTTACGAGTCAAAAGGGGTCGTTAGGAGCGCGCGGTAGTATTTTGACCATAACTTTCGGCTCGAGTGTTCGTTTGGAACGCAGACCCCAATTCGAAAGCTCGTTCCGACGCCGACGACGTGGTGAACGGCCATAGGCCGCTCAATGCGTTTTCGGTCAAAATCCACTGTTTTCCCCTCCATTTTGGCCCTAGAAGGTTTCAACACGTTTTTTTTTTACCGTCTTAGTGTTTTTCTTGTTTTTAAACTTTTCGTAGGTAGGTTTCTTTTCCAGCTTCGGTTTCTATATATTTTCTAAAATAAAAAAAATTAAAAAAATACTAAAAGCCTTCTGAACGAGCGTTCACCCATACTGAACGCCCGCCGCGCTTCATCTGCCTCTTACGAACGGCGTTCACTTCTAAATCCTCCAATCTTCTCTAAACTTCGCTCTCATCAACCCTAAGGTTGATTGTTTTCCTTTTCTTTTCTTCCGGTTTATGCAAACGAGAAGTAAGAAGGACTTCGATCTTCGATCCTGAACCCGAACGATCTATCCTAAGAAGGAGGCTTTTTCACGATCTTGACGTCATGGCGGATCAAGATCCACCAATTCCAAATCCACGATCCCCAAGCTCGATTAAATCTAATTCGCAACAAATGCAAGCTTTGCGACAACAAAAATCAACAAGTCGGCATAAATCAACAACTTCAACAATTTAGACAAAACCAAACTTTAATCAATTGAACCGGGACCCTACACCCCATATCTAAATCAAGATTTTCTCGAGGGCATAGACTATTCGTCCTCCCGACATGGGAGGAGTGAACTTTGATCTAAAGAATGGAGTAGTTGCTCTAGTTCGAATAGCTCTTTCCATGGTGCTCGCTCGGGAAGATCCACACGACTTCTTGTCCATATTCGTACAAATCTGTGAAGCAGGCTGTCTCGGATTTTATGCTCAGCAAAATATAACAAGTAATAAAATAAATCCGGTTTACCCCAAGTGCAGGGATCGTAGTATAGAGGTTAATACCGGAGTCGAATCACAGGGAATCGAGGTTGTTCTAGTTCTTAATTTTTCTAAGGTTTGTCACGGAAAACAAAACAGAATTAAAAATGAAAACAGATAACTGGACAGAGGGTTGTCAATCCAAAGCCAGGAAAGATAGTTACGAGCCGTACTAACTAAGTTAATTCTAATCTATAAACTAAGAAGACAATAAAAATTTCTACGATTACTACGATGAAGACGAAAGCAAGACAGCACAACGATTTTTCTCAACTAATTTAACAAATG
Source organism: Gentiana macrophylla (assembly GCA_026214975.1). Lineage (NCBI taxonomy): Eukaryota > Viridiplantae > Streptophyta > Magnoliopsida > Gentianales > Gentianaceae > Gentiana > Gentiana macrophylla. Next base: position 34,548,984 of record CM047812.1, read on the forward strand.
AACAAGCAATGATCCACCGATTCCATGACCCTCAATTTCTTCTCTAGATTATCTAGTGATGATTTAATAAAATTGTGATTCACCTATCGAAGGTATGAATTTCTAATATCTTAGAAATTTGCCTATTAATCTCGTCATCTCTCGATCTTTAAAGATTAACGCTTTCATAACAAAGGTGTAAGATTTCTCAATCTCGCAATCTAGATTTCTAACCTAACAACTCTCGTTATATATAGGTTAAAGAACCAATCTTGACTATGGTGATCTAAGGTTTAACAACGACTCTCGTCAAACGTTAAACATCAAATAGCAACCATCTCTCGATATAAATTGCATAACAACAACAAAAACATAGAAAAGATACAACTTTTATTAAAACTTACAAGATAATCCAAATTCGAAATCGAGATGTTGCTAAGAAACGGCTTCACAAGGCTTGTTCCAACGTGATTTACCTTCTCATCATCGTTTTATTACAACATTATTTAAACATACAAGCATATACATATACATACATAGACATATGCATACATATATGGCTCAAAACTAAAAAGAAAGAAGAAAGAAGCTTGTATGTATGCTTACATATAGATATACATAGACATATATGTATATATACATACACACATCTTCAATTCTTCAACAAAATGATAGAAAAAAGTGGAGAAAGGGATGGCCATGGAGGCCAAGGAAGGGGCGGCCAAGCCTCTTTTAGGTGAATGGTTGAGTTCTCTTTTGTGGTGATGGAGGTGTGTATATATAATATCTTGTATAATGAAGGGTGTAAAGGGAGGCTTCATTTGAGGGAGGCTAGGAGGTTGTTATGGAGGCTTGGGAGTCATGATGAGTTTGTTATGGAGGCTTGGAGTGAGGTTTGGAGTTTGTTAGGAATCATTATTACACTCCACATGCACCATTTGATACAAAAAATATATCTTCGGTTCGTCCGTTTTTTCCGCTGTTCGGAAAAAAATTCATAACTTGAGTTGTAGACCTCCGATTGACGTGATTCAAAATGCGTTGGAAAGCTCATTTCAGTATCTACAACTTTCATCAAGACCTCGTCCCCTGAAAATGCCTCTAAGTCGGGTCAAATTTCCATCGAAAACAGGTTACGGTAGAAGTGCGTTGGAAAATATTGATCCGCTGATCTCAGAAACTCGTGGCATCTTCTTCAAAATGCAAGTTTGTTACAAGAATGTGGATATAATGATGAGTTTGCAGGTGAAAGTGGTGAGTCATGCAAAAGTTTGTTACAAAATCATCATTGGAGCCGATTTGAATCAAGCTTTCTTGATCGAGGCAAAATTCGTCTCGTGATTCGGTCTTGATTCCGCTTTCATGATAAATCTTATCTTTTTCCCGAACACAAAGAAACGAATCATGAGTAAATCTGAAAACAAAAGTTTAACAGTACAATATTTGTACTGTGGATACATTTTTATACTGATATATATTTTGTAGGTTTTTGATAGATAATCATACATAAATACTAAACGTAAATTCTACATGACACTCCGGCTACTAAACCGATACAAAACTAGTAAAAACACGATAAAAATACGATATTTAATAACTACTACTAACATATTTTTATGAAACTTAGGAATTAAAGACTCGAAATGATACAAAAGTGCTCCAAATCCAAACCTTATCATCTTTTAATCATCTTTTAGATCGAAAATATGTATCTACAAGACATCAAAACATTGCAAAGTGTAACAACATCCAAATAAACATAAAACCAACGATAAAACACATAAATCAACCACTTTTGCAATTAAACCGTTTAAAACCTCACTTGCTCAATAAATCGATTAAAAACTCATTTTCTAAGCAAATTATATTAATGTGGAGGAAATCATTATAAAATATATCATTAGAAATCATATAAAATCACCCTTAACACAGGCCATTATCCTGGTGTTGATTATGAGATAGTTAAGTTAAAGCTATTTCCTTTTGCTTTGAAAGGTGAAGCAAGTCGGTGGTTTAAATCGTTGGCACATCATTCTCTCCATACATGGAATGATGTCAAAAGAGCCTTCGCTCTCAAGTGGGTTTCACCGAGCAAGATTATGGAGATGAAACGGGAAATAACTACGTTTGAGCGGTTGGAGGATGAGGCTGTTGGCAAAGCTTGGGAGAGATTAAATGCTGTTGATGAGGAAGTGCCCCAATCACGGATATGACGTATATGAGTTGCTAGAATCGTTTCTATAGAGGTGTCTCTCAACCTAATAGAGACTATCTTGACTCACACACTCATGGATCCTTCTTGGGGAGGTGATGAGGCGCCCTTCAGAGTGGTCGAGACCATCGCCAAGAACAATATGTGGTCGACTCTAAGAAGACCAATATTGTTAAGAAAGAAGGTACTGCAAGCAATCCTGATACAAAGCTGTTGGTTGCTCAGATGGAATTGATAAGCAAGCAGCTGGCCAATCTTCGACGCAAACTTCCGATCCGGGAATGCGGTAGGAACGGAGATGACGGAAGAAGTAAATTTAATGGATAATCAAAACCAACCCTTCCGAAACTTCAATCAAAGCCGAACTACTCGAGATTTCAACGACAAAACTTCAATCAAGCCAAGTTACCACTGGCCCTTCAAATTCGAATTCTTTCAACTCGAACTATCGAGGCCGCCTTCGAGAACTCCCAAAGGCCTCAAGGTGGCTGGAATCAAACTCGAGCAACAATCATACCACCTCATGTGTCCTCAACACAAATTCGATGAGCCGGTAGACATGGTGAAGACTCGTCTACTAGTGTTAAAGCAATTGAGAGACAAGTTGGTCAAATGGCGGACCAAACAAGCAAGCGAGACCTCACGGTAAACTTCCGAGTTATACCGAGAGAAATCCAAAGTCGATGTGAATGTTTGCACCGCCATTACACCTCGGTGGGAGTATGGGCAAGAAGAGGAGTTGAATGAAGTAACGTTGAGAAGTGGTAAACAGTTTGGACCCGGCAAGATGTCGGAAGCGAGTAGCCCCTCCCGACGCCATGAGTTCGGAGGGGGAAATCGAAAACCACATGCCAAGAAAGCAACGATGAGGAGCTTAGTGACAATTCTTCGGAGGACGAAAATAATTCTGATGATGAGGAAAGGAAGGAAAGTCGAAAAGTCAGTATCCCTGGCTAAGAAAAAGGAAGAAAAGTTCGTAAGATGGAAGGATAAGAAGGATGAGGCGATCAAGAATCAAGCTACTGGGAATGCTAAAGCCCTTCCTTATCCACCAAAAAGGAAGGAGAAAGCCCTCATTAATGACAAGCAGTATGCTGGAGTGAGGAGGATGCTTAGAGACACTCAAGTTAGTATGCCCTTAGCCGAGGTATTAACTGAAATGCCTAAATGCTCTAAGTATCTTAAAGAATTCTGTGGGAGTAAGAGAAAGCTTCAGGATGGTCAAAGAAGTGCTACGCGAGGATTGCTCGATGGTTTCACGAAAAAATTGTCGATAAGCGAGGTGACCACTGGCGGACCTTCAATCTCCGTGAGATCGAAGGCCATTTATTCAAAACGTCTTATGCGACTCAGGGCCTCTATTAATGTGATGCCATTAAACGTATGCAAAAGCTCGGGTTAGATAAAAGGATGCGGGAACGTCCGATTTCTCTTCAGATGGTAGATAAATCTAGCCGGACTGCAGCCGGGTGTGTAGCTAATGTTCTCCTTCAAATTGAACATCTAGTCTTCCCTACCAATTGGGTTATTCTAGACTATCCACCGATAAGAGAGATGCCTCTAATTCTAGGCCGAACCTTTTTAGACACTTCTAACGCTCTCATCGACTTACGCAAGGACGATTACTCTTAGAGTCGGTGTCTCATCACCTTCACACGAGGACACATCCCGAAAGAGCCGTAATTGATGAAATATTGTTTGTCGAAGCTATCTATGAGGACGAAAAAGATGCCTTCTTTGAAGAAGCGAGAGGAGTTGACAGAGATAGGTGTTTTTGAAGTCTTGGACATTGAGGATCCGGTCGATGCGGACCATCTTCTAATTCATTTCAAGCCGTAGGCATTGACGAAGTCATCTTCACTCGCTCACACCGGGCTCATATTGAGTTAGAAGCATGGAGATGCCCAAAGAACAAACGATGATTTCAAAGAATCGAGTCGAAGACTTCATCCCTGGTGAAGAAGAAGCTCACGATGGGTAGTTGGGACGAGGTAGAGTTTTGGAGAGAAGCTACTCATTGGGAAGTAGATGATTGGGAAGAGCTGGCAGAAGAGCTTAAAGATGAAGAGTTAAGAAAAATGATCGATCACAAGAAAAAGGAAGCAAGTGTTGATCGGAGGATTCCGATGGACGATTTGATCCAATACCTTTCTGGGGTTGAGCCTCGGGAAGATGAGTTATTCTTTAGTCAACCACTCCAAGCTCATAAAGAGAAAGGTGGCCCATTAAAGTCTAGTATTGAGCAACCACCTACTGATTTAGAGCTCAAACCGCTTCCAAAACACCTTAAGTATATCTTTCTTAAGGATGGAGATAAATTGCCTTTGATCATTTCTTGAAACTCGACCACGAGCAAGAAGCACAAATGATAAAGTGCTTGAGAAAAAACATCCTCGCTTCGGTTGGCAAGTGGGTGATATCCGAGGATCACCCAGACATATGCATGCATAAAATCCGAACGGAGGAAGGAGCTAAAGGTAAGACAACCTCGTGAAGGCTGAATCCGCATATGCAAGAGGTTGTCAAGAATGAGGTTATAAAGTGGCTCGACATGGGAATCATCTACGCAATCGCCGATAGCGAGTGGGTCACCCCTACTCAAGTGGTGCCAAAGAAGGCGCGGTATTACGGTTGAAAAGAATGAAAAAGGGGAGGAAGTTGCCTCACGCCTCGTGGATCGCTCAGAGTCTCAGATCGACTATCGTGGAGATCGAATGAAGTCACCGCAAAAGATCACTTCCCCTTACCCTTCATTGACCATCTAATTGAAAGATCGAGTGGTCACAAGTATTATTGTTTTCTCGATGGATACTCGTTACTTCCGGATAGCCATCGACCCCAATGACCAAGAGAAGACCACGCTTTACGTGTCCATCCGGTACTTTTGCTTTTCGTAGAATGCCATTCGGTCTATGCAATGCACCCGCGACTTTTCAACGGTGTATGTTGGCCATTTTGATGGACTTGTGGAGCAATGCATGGAGGTCTTCATGGATGACTTCTCGCCACGGCGATAGCTTTGATGAAATCTTAAGGAATCTAGATATGGTACTCCAACGCTATGCGTTGAGAAGAATCTGTGCTTAATCGGGAAAAATGCCATTTTCTAGTTGATGAAGGAATAGTTTTGGGACACAAGGTGTCCAATGTCGGCATTCAAGTTGATAAGGCTAAGGTTGAAGCCATTGAAAGATGACGTACCCAAAACAAAGGAAAGAGGTACGAGGTTTTCTAGGACATGTTGGCTTCTACCGGCGTTTCATTAGAGACTTTTCTACGATTGCCAAGCCTTTATCAAATCTCTTGAAAGAAGATGTCGATTTCTTGTTCGATGCGAAGTGCAAGGAAGCTTTCAATTGTTTGAAAGATAAGCTTATCAGTGCCCCTATTTTAGTTGCACCTGACTGGACCAAGCCTTTCGAGTTGATGTGCGATGCCTCTAATTACGCCGTAGGCGCAGTTTTAGGTCAAAGAGTTGATAAAAGGTTCAGGCCCATTTATTATGCGAGCCGCACCTTGAACCCGGCTCAATGCAATTATACCACAACTGAGAAGGAATTCTTAGCTGTTGTTTTTGCCATTGACAAGTTTAGAAGTTATCTTCTAGGGTCTCAAGTTGTTGTTTGGACAGACCACGCAGCTTTACGCTACCTTATGGATAAGGCAGATGCCAAACCAAGGTTACTTCGATGGATTTTGATTTTACAAGAGTTTGACCTTGTGATTAAAGATAAGAAAGGTAGTGAGAATATTGTGGCTGATCATTTATCTCGCTTAGTAAATGAGGGTGCAGAGAATCACAATGAAATAGGCATTGATTTTCCGACTGAGCAATTGATGAAGCTTGAAACGGTTAGGCCGTGGTATGCTGACTACGTCAACTATTTAGCGAGTGGTCATATAGAGGATATGACGTGTCGAGGAGAAGAAAAGTTCTTTTACGATCTTAAATATCTCGTATGGGAAGATCCTTATTTGTTCGTAGTCCAGAAAGACGGGTTGCTTCGACGGTGTGTTCCCGAGCATGATCGGTGGGATATCTTAGAACAATGCCATAAATGGTCCTACCGGAGGTCACTATGGAACACCAAAGACGGTTGCAAAGATCCTTCAAGCCGGATTCTCTTGGCCGACTCTGCTTAAGGATGCGAAGCCTTTTGTAAAGGTTGTGATAGGTGCCGAGAACTGGACGGCAGAGTAGTCGGATGGAAATGCCACTTAAGCCCATTCTTGAATGCACGAAGTTTTCGATGTATGGGGCATAGATTTTATGGGACCCTTTCCATCCTCATGTGGTAATAAGTATATCCTCGTCAGTGGGATTATGTTTCAAAGTGGGTCGAGGCCATAGCTACTCAAACTAATGATCACAAGGTTGTAAAGAAATTCTTGCAAAAGAATATCTTTACTAGATTCGGCTGTCCGAGAGCACTCATTAGTGATGAAGGTACCCACTTTTGCAATGCGCCGCTTGATAAAATCCTTGAAAAATATGGTGTCAAACATAAAATTGGTACACCATATCATCCTCAAACTAGTGGCCAAGTCGAGGTAAGCAACCGGAGCCTGAAAAGAATTTTGGAGAAGACCGTGAACAATAATAGATCTAATTGGAGTCTTAAGTTTGGATGACGATTGTGGGCCTATCATCGCATTCAAAACCCGATGGGCACGTCACCCTTCCAAATGGTCTATGGCAAAGCATGTCATTTACCAATCGAACTTGAACACGAGAGCTTTACGGGCAATTAAATTCTTAAATTTTGATAGCCAACTCGTGGGGAGAAAAGGTTGTTACTGATTGAACGAGCTCGACGAATTCGGACTCAGAGCATACGAGAATGCTAAACTCGCAAGGAGAGAACTAAGATACTCCATGACGCTAAGATCAAAGACCGAGAATTCAAAGTTGGTGAAATGGCTTTACTTCATAATACCGCACTTCATTTGTTTCCGGTAAACTAAAGTCTAGATGGTCCGGTCCATTTGAGATTCTCGAGGTTAATCCGAGTGGAGTAATTACTTTGAACGGGTATGGTAATCAAGCTTTCAAAGTGAATGGTCATAGACTTAAGAAATATTTTGGGCAACCGAAGGAAAAGCTGAGCTTCTTTATTTCCACGTAAGAGATGAGAATACGATGTCATGATTTGTGAAGAGGTTCCATCTTATTTCTTTGAGTCGATGATGATGACGTTCCTATATCCACCCGTGAGGTACCTTCTGTGAAACTTCGATCATACCACTATGTCTATGCCTGTCGTGCGCAAGAACAAGAAGAAGAGAGTCAGTGTAGTTTGGAGAGAAAAGTTTAATGATCTTATTGCACACTTGACTTGTTGTTGTGGTGAAAATCATTTCCGCCCCAATACTTCGATTCTGATACTGAGGTGGCGGCTGTTAAACAAAAGTGGCCCGATCCGGGTTGATCTTGAACTTTGTGTCAAGCTATTGACATTAAAAGAGCGCTCTGGGAGGCAACCTAGTTTTTCGTGTCTTGTTTTCTTTTCCTTTTAGGTTGATTACTTTTCTTAGGTTATTTGCTTTTAGTTTTAGGAGTAATGCCCTAGTTACGTGTTGATGGTTATTCCTCTTACATTCATTGTAAGTGTTTTGTGTTATGTGTTGCTCATATACCCGTGTACCCGAGATTATATGGTATGTCGAGTGTGGCGTATACTTTTGAGCAGTTCACAAGCTTTTATGTCCAAAGTGTTGTCTATTCGAGTTGTCGCGTACGCTTCATGCTCCGCCTGACCTCCGCCAACTTTCATCCGACAACCACCGTTGAAACCAAACTAAGTTTTCTTTTCTTTTATACTTGCACATTCTGAGGACATAATGTGATTTAAGTGTGGGGGGGTGTTTGGGTATGTTTTTATGCTATATCTTTGAAATATGAGTGAATGTTAAATTTCCACGAAATTTAAAATTTTTTGTGAGTCTCGAGCATATAATTGAAACTTTAATGCTTGCTAGTTGTAGTTTTCTAACGATGATAGTATGTGACTTAGTGAGATAATTATAGCATGTCTTTACTTTCATGGAGCTAGTATTCATTTTTCACGTTCACGAGAGCCTTTGATTTTGAAGCAAGATTTTTGAACTATATCATTTCATTGTTTTAGTGATTTATCTTAGGAAGGTCAGTATAGTTACACCTAAGTTAGACCGTGTACTGTGAATATCATAAAGTTTGAATGTGATAAGTGAGATGTAACTTATGACTTGGAATAGTGAATGAATAAAGTGAGTAAGTAATTGTTAATAAATCGTTTGTCGGAAGTTTGGTTTATGATTTGAGTGCGGTAGGTATACCTCGTATGTCCTATTCCACTATGATGACCAATAGCTCACGATAGTCGGTTAGAAGAAGGTACTTATGATTTGAGTAGGTAGGGATTATCTTGAAATGTCCTATTCGCTATGATGGGTAAAAGCTCATTCGATATGCGTTACAATTGAAAATTTTGAAGAAATTGAAAATAAAAGTTAAGTCTTTGTTATCATGGATCTTATACCCAGTATAAACCGCATGATATCTTCGTAGGGATTATCCTACCGAGTGCGTGGGAAGGCTTGAGTGGAGCTATTCTCATCATGTACTAGGATAGTCATTGGATTTTTGAAAGGATATTTCTTTGAAAGGCTTGTTAAGATTGAGAACGGCTTGTCACACATACACTGAATCTATCTCTGTGATGGTATTGTTTACTATAGTTGTTGTATCTTTTGTTACGTGAGTTAGAGATCTATGTGGATTGCATGAAAGTTGAGCTATAGTTTTGATTGTTTTGTCCGAGGACTAACAAAAGTCTAAGTGTGGGGAGTTGTTTACGACTAATTTTATGGTTTTTATCGAGTTATTTCAGTAGCAATATCTTCCGTGTTTTAGTGATTTTTATAGAAAATCACATGGCTAAAAGGATAAATTGGAAGAATGGGTTTAGAATTTATTAAAATGCAAATTCGAGCTATTTATGTGGTTTATTAGTCATTTTCTATCTATATATGTATTTCTACAGCTTTGCATGTTTTGACCTCTTGTAGATACACATTTTTCGAGCTTAAAAAGGATTGCAGGAGGTGCATGATTGGATTTATATGATGGAGAAAGGATAGAGATGAAATCGTTTAAAGATCAAGATGAGAAAATCAATTTGACCCCAAGTTGAACGCGACGTTTGATGTAGCGGCCCACTGGGGCGGGCGTTTGATTTCATGGACGAGCGTCCGGAGAGGAAATCACATACGAGAGTTTGGGCGCAAAGATGGACGGACGTCTGAGAGCAAAGTCATGATCCACCGGGGCGGCGTCCACAAGACCAGGCAGGCGTTCGGGGCCGACTTAACCCTAGCCGCTTTAAAATTCTATAAATAGCGGCGTGTGTTAAACCCCAGGATCATCTCATACGCATTATTCACTAAAAAGAAACCCTAGCGACCAGCGTGATACAAGGAAAACAAGAAGATGAACTCTTCCAACCCAACAATCATGATCACCAACATGATTGTTGGCTAAGCAACTCATGTGAGAGGCGACGAAGGAAGCCCATCATCAACACAACCAACTAGAGATTTTATGCCTATGTTTAGTGAGTAAAAGATTTAGTTTTTCATTACTTTAACGCTGGTTTGCATTGTTATGTTTTATTGGATTATGAATTTGATGAAGCGATCTATTTATATTTGATGCTTGGATTAATATATGAAAATATATTGTTTAAGTTTGATTCGTTCAAAGTAATGCAATTATTCGTGTTGTAAGAGATTATGCATGATTAGTTGAGTAAGAGTTTGGAAACAATCTCATGATTTCGTTTTGATTGCATGTTTAGTTTGTTTGAAAAGATAAACGAAACCCTAGAATTTGGTTGAAGAAATTTAATTGAATTCGTGAAAAATCACTACTAAAAACTACATCTTAGATCACCATCTCGTTGGGGGTTGTTGGTTGATGGGTGGATTCGTTGCCTTGCTGTGTTTTCCTTTAATTGTTTTAATCAAACCGTTTAGATTAAGTTTAGTTTAAGTCCTAGTTTTATAAACCCTAGTTTCCTGCTGTTTTCCTGCACTTTTCTGCTTCAGTTCGTAGTTAGACGCTCGTCCGCAATAGCAGACGCCGCCCCATGATTTAGTTTCCAGACGCTGCGTTCATTAAAGTGAACGCCAGTCCGCTCTTCTCGCTTTCTTATTTTCTCGCTTGTTTTTATTCTTGTTCTAGTTTTAATTCTTAGGTTTAGGTTTTAGCTAGTTTCAACCTTAGTTTAGTTAATAATTGTGACATAATCGATAGAATAATTGTTCCTTGATCCGATAAACATTCCACTCCCTTAGGACGACCCGTTAACATCCTATACTACGATCCTTATACTTGGGGTGTTTCGGTTATAAATTGTAAAACTCGTTTTTACCGAACAATCAACACTTCCTGTAACTTTTCAGTGGCCCATGCATCTTGTTCATAACTCCCTATCACATCCTGTAACCATGTTGGGGATGCAGGGGATATGGCTGCTAGATTTTCATTTGGTTCTGATATTGGCTGTCTTGACAAGGCATCTGCAACAACATTGTATCTTCCCTTTTTGTACTCAATCTTGAAGGTTAGTCCCATCAGTTTGGACACTCCCTTCTGTTGTAAACTTGTGGTAGCCCGTTGGTCCAGCAGATATTTCAGGCTTTGCTGATCTGTTCTAAGTATAAATTCCCTGCCTTGGATATAATGCCTCCACTTGGTCGCTGCCATAATGACAGCTAGCAACTCCTTCTCATAAGTAGACAACCCTAGGTCCCTAGGTTTGAATGCCTTGCTTAGATAAGAGACATGCCTTCCTTTTTGTTGGAGTACTGCTCCTACCCCATACTGACATGCATCAGTCTCTATGCAAAATAAAACAGTGAAATCAGGTAATGTCAACACTGGTGAGCTGCATAAAGCTTGTTTTAACACCTCAAATGCATTTTTAGCATCTGGTGGCCATCCAAAGTTGTCCTTCTTGAGTAGTTCAGTTAAGGGCTTGGCTATTATTCCATATTGTTTCATGAACCTCCTGTAAAAACCTGTTAATCCCAGAAACCCTCTCAGCTCAGTGATGTTGTTTGGTCTAGGCCATTGTTTAATGGCCTCAATTTTCCCTGGTTCAGCTTCTACCTTCCCACTGTGAATGACATGCCCAAGATACTCAACTCTAGTTTGACCAAATGAACATTTACTCAGCTTTGCATACATCTCATGCCTCCTCAACAACTATGGTACTTGTCTATATGTCTAGCATGTGTCTCCAAGTCAGGGCTATAAATAAGAATATCATCAAAGAATACTAGGACAAACTTTCTAAGGTAGGGTTTAAGTATACCATTCATGCATTTCTGAAAGGTTGCTGGTGCATTTGTCAGCCCAAAGGGCATAACCTTATACTCATAATGACCCTTAGGAGTAACAAAAGCAGTCTTCTCAATATCTTGAGTCTTCATTCTGATTTAGTGGAAACCATATCTCAAATCAATCTTGGTGAAGTATTTAGCGTTTCCCAGTTCATCCAAGAGCCCATCAATGACAGGTATTCGGAACCTGTCCTTGATTGTGCAATCATTAAGTCTTCTGTAGTCAACACATAACCTCCAACCTCCATCCTTCTTCCTAACTAGCAATATGGGTGAGGCATAGGGGCTATTGATTGGTTGTATAATTCCCTGTCTCAGCATGTCTTCAATAATCTTTTCCACGTCATCCTTTAGGTTATGGGGGTACCTATAAGGTCTGCTCTTGAATGGGACAGTGTTTTCTTGTAAATCAATGCCATGTGTCCAATTTCTCTTAGGAGGAAGCCCTGTTGGTTCATTGAATACATCTGGGAAATCATCTAACACTTCTTGAATTTGTGAATCAATAGGATTGGTGCTTATTTCTGTTTGTATTGTGTGAAGCCACCCTAATATTCCCCAAGCACCCTGTTTCATGTACTTGCCCAAGCTTTTACAAATCATCATCTTCAGCTGGGCACCTTCCCTTATACTTTTGAGGATGATGTCCTCACCATCCCTCCTGAACTGCAGCTGCAGTTTCTCAAAATCAAATGTCATGGCCCTGTACTTCCTCATCCAGTCCACCCCTAGAACCATGTCACAACCCCCTAGCTTTATCAGTCTGACATCATGGTGGAACCTGTGTCCATCCATCAACCAGGGAAGATTGGGGCACGCAGAATCACTGATCATTCTATTCCCATCATCCACAGTAACTAACATTGATTTTGCTGGTTCTATGACACATTTAAGTTCTTTGGCCAGATTACTATCTATGAATTTTTTGGAGCTGCCACTATCAATTAGGATGGAAATGTACCTCTTCTTAAGTTGTCCCTGGATTATGATGGTGCTGGCTGAGACTTGTCCGGACATAGTATTAAGGGATAGCTGTGAAAACTCTCTGGGTTCTTCATCACTGATGTGGACTAATTGCTCCTCTTCTGTAGCCTCTATTTCTCCCAGGACCTCATCCTCTTCTACTAGGATGAAGTTAAGCTGCTTCTTCTTACATTGGTGCCCTGGTGTGAACCTTTCATCACACCTAAAACATAAACCCTTTGCTCTCTTTTCTTGCAGCTGTGCCGGTGAGATGAATCTTTGTTGGTTACTGGTGGCTTTTGAATCAAAAGGGGGCTTTTGGGGTACTGTTTGTAGGTTTGGGATGTGTACTGAATTGGGAGTGTTTGGTTCCAGATCTAGCTCTGTTAATGATTGAGTTAAACATAACCTCATCAGCCTTACTATGTTTAACTCTCGCAATCTCCAATGCTTTAATAGCTGTTTTGGGACTCATCAGCCTTACCATGGGTCTGATTTCGGTATTAAGGCCTCCAATGAACCTCTTAACATAATACTCATCTGGTAATTCTGGATTATGCTGTTTAACTAGCCCCTTTAGATCTTCAAAGGCAACTTGATATTCATCCACCGTCCATTGTTGGACCAGTTTTCAAACTCGTCCAATACATCCTCCAAGGCTCTATTGCAAAATCTCCTACAAAGCTCCTGGCTAAAATAATGCCATGAACATTTTGGGTACTCTGTTTTCCATCCGCCATACCATTTGCTTGCTGCTCCTCTTAGATACAATTCTGCCAGGCCGACCTTGTGGTCCTCATGTATCTTGTTGATGTGGAAGTATCCTTCACACATCCGAATCCAATCTCTAGGATCATCACCATTGAATATTGGGAAGTCTATCTTAGGATGAATAGCTTCATTGGTCTCATACTCTGATCTGACATTATTTGGCCGTGGTTGAGATGAAGATGGTGTAGGAAAAAGTTTGGGTGGTTTTCTCTGGCTGGGTAGCTGCTATTTCCTTATCATTACTGAGATTTTGAAGCAAGGATAGCATAGTACTCATCTGGGATTTCATTTCTGTGATTTCTGACTTAGTTTCATCACGAAACTACAACAGGGTGTCGTTGATCTTGGATTGGGTTTTCTGTGTTTCATCCACCACTTTAGAACGCGTACCATCTGCCATAGTGAGGAATTGGCAGTCTCTGATACCAGATGTCACAAAGTAACAAGTAAAATAGGAAAATGTAGACGAATTGACGGGCATTGGGGATAGACGAAATGTAGTGAAGGAATTAGACGAATTATGCAGGGAAGAAGAAGAAGATAAGGGTAAGAAGAAGTTTCATTAAATTCATGCATAATCATCCGTTTACAGCAAATATCCCACTTATAGTGCTAATGACTTATCATAACAAACTTCCCCCACACTTGCACACACGCACCTTGCACCCAATTATGCTAACAATGTAAAATGGGAATATTCCCTTAACAATGCTACTGACTTAATTTAAATTTCCCTCCCAGTTTAGATAATTAAATTTAGACTTCTTATTGTGACAAAATTTGAACGTTTAAAGACACAACAATGGATAGGTTTGAAGGAATGTATGGAAATTTGATACACAGGTTCAATCTTCAAAAAGCCTATTTTGTTCCTATCAACTCTAACGGATCCCTTTCTTCTTCACCTCCTAAAATGATGACCGAAAACCTTTTATGGTGAACGAAGATGGATTTTCTGGGTTGTTTCATGTTCATATGCATGAGGAATTGAGGATGGTGAAGAAAATTCACCTTTTATTTAATAATTAGAACATTTCAAAGATGCTCACAAGGTGTTCGACGATTTGCAACAATGTCTAAAGTTCAGCAATTTGGCCAAAGTTTGTAAAGACACAAAAGGCCCTAGCTACTGCTCAGTCCAAAAAAGGTAACCATTCAATTACTAATGTTGATGTTAAATCTTATTTTTGTCCATGTCTGAAACTCTTTTTAGGAAATAGGAAAGCTGAAAACTGCAACCGTAGGAAAGAAATGTATGTTCCTGTTAGAGATTGCTAGTTGGCTAATGCTTCAGAATTATACTTGTCTAAGTCACTTTTTGTTTTGCTGATATGAATCATTTTGATGTGATTGGGAAATACTACCATTTTCAATGACTGAACGGGGAAAGCACGAATGCTGCTAAGGACGTGGATGTGAATTCTGTGTTTATTTATTTTTTTCTTTGAGATTAAATCACAATTATATATATAATAATCGTGGTTCGTTTTTCTTGGTAGCGTATGAATGATAATTATTTTACTTCTGGAGGCCGGTCTGTTTGATTATTTGAATAAACAACATTTGATTTCATTATGGTTGCTGAGTAAGTCACTGCATAATGTCATTAAAGTATTTATACATCATTTTTGTTTGGTAATATAGATGTCTACGATTTCTTGCCGTCAATATTATTTGGGAATGTTTTTAACCTCTTATGTTTGTATTTCAGGGATCAGGTGCTTTTGAAGTTGCAGCCGGATAATACTTGGTCAATGAAGTCAAGAGAACTGTTAAAGGGGTAAATTTGTTACCTACAAATTCTGCTCAAGACAATTAGATTGCTCATTTTGTATAAGTGAACTGAATCTAACGTTTTCTCCTGCATTTAGCGTGCACAACTTGGTGTGGAAGCTTTTGCTGATGTTCTTCTTGTAGTGCCAAAGACATTTTCTAAAAACTCCGGTCAAGACATTGGTCGTTTTTGGTCTAAACCAGAATACAGGGGAGCCTATTGATCCCTAAATTGAAGGTATATTTGATAATTACTCTGTTAAGCGACAAATCATAAACTCCAGGTATGAGCATCATTTGCATCTTGTGTAATTTTTCTTTTCATTTTGCTTAACCACCCCCCACCCCATCCCTTTTCTATAATGTTGACAATGATTATGTTTGATCAGCTTCAAGATACAGAAACAACACCTGGGGAATCAGAAGTGAAATTTCAAGTTTCCAAGGATACTTTAGGTGCAATGTTACGGTCAATGGCGTATATACGTGAACAACTTTCTTTTGAAGTAAGGACATTTTCTCCTTTTGATTTGTATTGTGTGAATGTATATATGGATAATGTTCTCTTGTTATGGTATAACCATCGTAAGAATATTGTATCAAATGAATATCATATCCTTTTGGTTATACTCCTATTCTCTTTCACCATACATGCCCCCTAGTACACACTTACTATGTGAAACATAATAGAAACGAAAACATAAGATTCTACAACTTTCGTACAACAGTTCAAATCAAGAGTAATGGACTAATATCTCAATTTTAGATACAATTTGATAGAACTGATGATTTTACTTGATCATTTTCCTTCTGGCAGGTTGAGCAGCAGCAGCAAATATCCGCGAAGAAGCTACGTAAATAGTCTTGAATATGGTCATATTCATGACTTTAGGCTTTTAGGTTTGGGCTAGTTTATTTTCACTGTAATAAATTTACCGCTTCTCACACAATCGACCTTCAAGAAATCAATTATATATAGGTCCATAATCGACTTTTAAAAGTTCGATGCTTACAATCGACCATCGGAAAGTCAATCGTGGTATCAAGAGAATTGATATATAAAATGTCGAGTGTATGTTGGTGATGACGGTGGTGCAAATTTTAGGCCTCGAAATGTGCTGATAGCATGGTTTGAGACGAAATGGTATGCGGGATTTCTGGTGGGCAACAATAGCATCTCACAACTAATTAGGCAATCCGATCACCTCGAATGTAACTTTTCGCGATTCTTATACGCCCTTGTTTGCTCTGTTGTTATGCCTGCTACATTTATGCCCCAAGTATCAGATGTTGGGCTCAGTATTTTACCTAATCAAGTAAGATCAATGAAGGATATAGACGAAAGTTTATTGCAGTATGTTTGTTGTACTTTAGCTACTATCCATACTGATGCCTCAACTTTTCATGCAAAGGATGATGAAACGATGAAGTTGAAGTTAAGCATGAAATGCCTTTCAGATGGTGCCACCATGCAAGAAGGTGGTCCCCCACCTCCAATAGTTGAGGTTGTTCTCATTTTTTTCACCTTTTCGCTCTATCTATATATATATATATATATATATATATATATATATATATATATATATTGTATAACGATTCGCTTGTTTATCCAGAACGAGAATCAGAATGAGGACAACTCAGATGATGAAGTTCCTGAGATCACAAAATGGGAATCCATTATATGGCTCAGTGTATTGACTTCTTGGACATCAGTCTTGTCTGAGTATCTAGTCAATGCTATAGAGGTGAACACTAACCCTTTTGCATTGAAATATCAATCTTAGGTTCTTTTTTGTACAATCCATATAGAAATTTCATGATAATCTCAGGGAGCATCTAAATCATTGAATATCCCTATGGCATTTATAAGTGTTATCCTGCTACCAATTGTTGGCAATGCAGCATAACATGCAAGTGCCGTAATGTTTGCTGTCAAAGACAATCTTGTATGTGTGTGTGTGTGTGTGTGTTTGTCTTTCTGATTAAGGTATAAATAAAATCTGTCAATGGAAATGCTTCTTGTTGATGCAGGACCTCACATTGGGAGTGGCCATAGGATCCTCCACTCAGATTTCTATGTTTGGGGTGCGTAATGATGAAATGTAGTATCTCGGTTTTAATGTTTACAAATGCATCTTGTCTTGGCCTTAACACTGTTGTATACGTTTTTTTTTCTTGTAATGAAATCTAGATCCCATTCTGTGTGGTTGTTGGATGGATAATGGGACATCCTATGGAACTGAATTTCCAGTTATGTATTGTTTAAAAAGAAGTTATAAGGTGTACAAAGTACAATGTTCATTTTCATAGTTTATGGTGTTTGTATGAAGCAATTATGGCCTACATTAATGTTAATTTATGGCCTGCATTAATTTTAATTTACGGCTTGCATCCAATTGGTCATTATGGCATGCATGTGCATGCCGTGGTAGATGATTTTAATGATTTTACGGCATTCTTTGTTCGTTGTAATTTGACGTAGATAGGTCATTTATGGCGTGCTCGTTAGAGTTTACGGCGTGCTATTGCATGCCTCGAACAAAATTTTCTATTGGGCTCAAACTATATTTACGGCGTACATTTCACATCATCTATGGCTTACAAAAGCATGTTGTAATTTCAACATCGATTTACGGCGTGTCCATCAATGGCTTGCATTTGTGCGCCGTAATTTACCATCTATGGCGTGCCTTGCATGCCGTAATGTTGGTCCCTTGAAAAGGCTTTGGTTAAGTTTAGAGGGGGGGGGGGGGGGGTGAATAAACTTAACACTTAAAACTTTGGAGTTAACAAATTCTGCAACTTCAACAGTCTGCTGATACTTCAGGAGTCTGCTGAGACTTCGATGCTCTCAGCGATAAACGATGAGTCTCATCGATAGTTGAGTTTGCTGAATTTGTGCAATGAATTAAATCAAAATTAAGCCTTAATACTTGTTGTTAAATATGATACTAAGTATTAGATACTCAAGAGTGCAAGTGTGTGATTTCGATTTGCTAGATTCAAGTAAGTTGATGAATGAAATAAACTAAGTGCGTAAAGTAAATGTTTGAAAGTAAGTAGGCGATTTTATAGTGGTTCCAGGTGGCGTAATCCTCGTCACCCACTCTTCTCCTGTGATGTTGGAGGAAATTCACTGTAGAGATCTTTGATGTAGCCGTTACAAAGATTCCTAAGTTGTTTGTCCTTCACCAATAACTATGGCTTCACAAACTCGCCAGGAACATGTAGGATTGTTTGCGCCGTGAGTCTTCCACTGGTCCTTGAAGGGTAGGATTGCCTCTTCACCACTTCTCCACCACAAACAACATCTTTCACACCCAACAGATGCTTCACTGTCTTCAGCAGGTTCTTTATAAAATAAAAATTGAATCAAGTAAATGATTCAATTCAGCAGCTTGATTAGGATGATATAATCAGCAGCTTGCAGCCTTCAAGTGTTTAATCTTAATGTAGCTTGAATACAGAATGCACTTGAAGAAATTTTCTAGATCAGCAGCTTTATGCTCAGTAAGTTCAGCAGGGTGTTTTTCAGCTCAGAATTATCTCTTAAAGTTTATCCAAAATTCATCATCATTTTCTGAGTTGAAAGTCCTCTATTTATAGGCAGGAATGCATGTGACTTGTATTTGAAATTCAAATGTGACCGTTCCTTGTTTTTGTCCCATCTGATTTGCATTCTGTCACTATTCATAGGATCGACATCGCCGAATTCCTTTTGACAAAGGCAATCATTCACCCTTTGACTTGTATCCAATGGATAAAAATATAAATCATCCCAACGTCTTTTTAATCTCGGCCTTTGATTTCCTTGATAAGTCGAGGTAGTTGGTCGCCCTTATCCATGTAATCTTCCAATAATCTTGAATTAATCGAGGTATTATATCAAGAGGTTCATCATCTGTTTGAGTACTATCGATCTGTTGAACATCATATTTCTCGTATAATAAAATATATCAGTAATGATTTCTTTTATCTAACTTTTATTTGTGAAGTTAGATTACACCATTTTAATTATAACCAAGTTCCAAACATCAACCAAATTATGGAACTTAGACCTTTCTACACAAGGTACATGTAATCGCTTTAGGTCATCACGCACTTGCCTAAATTCTCGATTCCATATCCTTGACTTTAAATACTAAGTTTGATCCCTTAGCCTTCATTTACATGAGTTTGAACCCTCACCTTCGCCAGTTCGGTCTTCAAAGAGTTCAAGACTAGTCTATCGACCTATCTACCCTATCGACTAGACCAGATCATTGATATCAATCAAGCAGACTCTTTACAAAGGCTTGTTTGATCAAACCTATTTATGAATAAAACTCTAATAAACCTATACATTTGATCTAGACATCTTTTGCCTTTGCACTATAACAACTAGTATGACACTCATCATCAAAACATAGAAATAAGTCCAACAATTTCCCTTTTTGGTGATGATGCCACTACCTCACCTAATCAAAGAAAGCGAAAAAGATTAAGACAAAAACAGAACAAGTATTCATCTTTCATTAAAATCATTTGTTCAAAGCTATTACAAACTAGATACAAAGAAAGATAAAGTAATGAAAGTATGTTTGATTTATTGTCTCTTTTCTCTTTCTTGTCTAGCCTTCTCACTTTGCTCTTGATAGGCTCTGATCTGCTTCTATCATATCCTCATCCATTCATTTTCAATCGATGTAAAATCAATGTAGGGATTAACTTGTTTCCACCAGGTTCAAGCTTCAGCAGGATAAGGTTTATCCGATTCACTCAAAACCAAACTTCATATACGCTTCTTTAAACTCTTCAAGTGAATCCTTTGCTTTTGTGATAGGCAAGTTCCTATCACCTCTCCCACTTCTTCCACTTCTTCCACCTCTCGCTGCTTGCCCTTAAGGCTTTAACCATTGCTTCCTGTAATTTCAATCCCAAGAAAGAGTCCAAATCCTTCATGAAACCCTTTGTTTTGATAAGGTTTCCTCTGTTGTAATACTCTTTCTTGTATTGTCTAAGAAGATCATCAAGAAGTTGAACTCACCAGGTGCAAAGGTTGCCTAAAAGCATTAGTATCATCTTGCCATCTCTTCTATGCAAAAAGTCTTGCAAACCTCCTTTGTCGCAAATTGATTGGCCCTCTTCCCCTTAGTGACATCATCAACAAACGGGATATGAGGCCATGAATACCTCCTGTGAGATGACCACTCTATTCAATTGACCTTCTATAGCTCCAGTTCTTGTATCAAGTGAAGTAATCCTTGATTGCAAGGTCTCCTTCAGTCGGTTGATCCTTTCAGTAAGTTTGGGATCAGGCACAGCAGGTTGTTGTGCAGCAGCAGGCTCAATAGGTTCAGGTGTTGCAGCAAGGTTGTCAAGTTTTTGATGGATAGAAATAAGTTGATCTTTCGTAAATTTATCTTTTGCGATATTTCCAACCTTGATGCCCTCACATCTAGTATCGATCATTCACAAGATTTTGAGTAGATGTGAAGTTTGAAGCAACTGTGGCGCTTGATTGTCTGCTTTCATTTACCATCTTCATCTGTTCTTCAAATCTTTCTTCCTGCCTCATTCCAGCTTGTGTCCTTAATCAAGGCATATCATGCCTTACGCCCTTAACTCATTTAACACTTCAACTGGCACTTCACCGGGTCATCCTTCCACTGGCTGCTTCATCAAGAGCTCCTCCACATTGTACTCGTGGCCTCTCGATTGCTTATTACCATTTCCCAACTCCTATCTAGTCCAAAGAGGTTAGGTCCTTCATATTCCTCCGTGATAGGATCAATGGCGTGTTCCTCAAAACAGTACAAATGCCTCGAGGGGGATTATCATCAATATCTTCTTCTTCAGCATCCAAATTTCCTCATCAAGTCAAGTCAAAGTCCAAAGAAACCATCCTCATTATGTTAGTCTGAACATCTTTCCTTCAAAGTGGTCTTGCCTCCAGTAGGCTCCACTACAGCAGCCTCATCAACAACAAGGGTTTCCTCCAAACCCAAATCAGGTTCCAACCTTTGTCCAGGTGCTGTTTGAGACTCAGCAGCTTGTACCTCCTGCTCCAACCTTTGTCCAGGTACTGTTTGTTGCCCAGCAACCTGTACCTCCTCTTCAATTCTCTGTGGATTGAAAATAGCCTCATTGTCCACTTGGAATCCTTCCTCGCATGACCAATCTTGTGCGAGGATGATGGCGATTTAGTAAGAATGCCCTCAAAGTCAAATCCATCTTGATACTCAATGGACTCCTCTCGAATCGACACTAGGTTCATAGAAATCAAGAACCTTTTCTCCATCCAAATCCTCACTGCTCAAATTCGGTTTGTGCAAGAGGCTCTATAACATGGAATGTAGAAGATTCATCACCTAGCCTACCAAAGACTCAGATTGATTCCTTCATTGATCAATGCTTCCAGATCATCCATGGTGAGATCCTCAGAGATCGTCATCCATCTCTCCAATCTCTTGCCCCTCAAGCAGACTTACCGATCTCAAGAGCCTTCTTGACCAAAGGGGCTTCAGCTTGTTGTTTCTCTAGCCACTCCACCGGGTCTCCCCAGAAACATAGGTATCATCATCGAGAATCGATGAGTCACTATCTCGTGTGAACTTTGGATCTCTCGAACATAATAGCCCCACTTTTCTTTCCTTCATTCAAAGATCCATCACCTGGATTGCAACATGCTAGTGTCTATCAAATCCAACAGTCGCCCACACCTAATCGCTTCAAATGCCCATTGTTCAAATCCACTCATTGGATCTGCAATGGTTTTCTGTCTCTTGTAGAATCCAAACTTCCACTTAAAATAGTTTTGTACCTTTTTGAAGTTAGGATCTACTTTGTCCTTTCTGGATGCCTTCTCATATGGCATAGATGGCTTCCTAATGGCAGGTTCAGCAGCTTGCTGACCTCCAAAATCTTCAACAAGTAAGCTCATGGTTTCTTCAATAGACGTTCTAAAGTCAGTAGGTTGCTGAGATTGTACATTTGTACCTACTACTTCCATCTATACCACACTTGGTTCCTCCTGACTTACATGCTCATCAGCAGGGTCAGCAGCAGAATGCTCTTCCCCCTGAGTTCTTGCCACACTTGCAGGGTCTTCAACCAAGTCTTCAATTACCTTTTCAACTACCACAAAGAGTTCAGATTCAAGTGGTTTGTCAGTGGTTCCTCAAAGATACTACAAAGAAAGCTCAGGGTCGTGAGATCAGTCAGATATCTTCAACAGATTGCTCAACAACAACCTGTCCAAAGATCGTGAGACTTGACACCCTCTTCAGTGAGAGTCGAGAAATCCACAGCCTGATTATAGTCAAGGGCTCACCTCAACAACCTCTTCTTCTCGCTTCTACTTGGTGCTTCCTTTTGGATTCTTTGAGCTTCCAAGTTTCTTAATTCTTTTCCTTTCCATGTTTCTTCTTTTTGGCAATCTCCTTCATTCTTTTGGAGAGGATTCATCATCATCTTTTCCAAAGATTTTCTCTTTCTACTAGCTTCGCTCGTTGTTCCTCAAAATTTCAACAACAGCTTTTCTTGCTGCAAATACTAAGCAGGTCGTAACCTCCACTTGACCTCAAAGACTCAATGCAATTCTGTGTTTCCTTTCTTGTTTTCTTTGAAGGCTTTGAACCTTCGCTTATTTTCTTTGTATCTCCACCCTTTCTTTTCTCAAGAAATTTCTTTGGTGCAAAGAGGTTTGATGATTTCTTTTAGATTGCTTGACCTCGCTCACCACCAAAGATCACCATCATTATCATCATTATCATCATCAAGACCTCTCCAAAGAACCTCTTCATCATCATCTAGACCAGGATAGCATCATCAATTTCCTTCTTGTATCTAGACTCGATTGATCTTTTCGTGATGCTACATCAGGATTCCAAGATGATTCAAAGAGGTCTCAACCATCAATCGTAAGGGCGGGCCTTGAACTTCCTCTTTCCTCTTTGTCTTCCTTGAAGACCTTTTTCATATAATGGATGAAGTATCTAGCCCAATCGAACTTCATGCTCCTCGCAGATGATAATCATCAACTCTATCTTGGGCCCCGATAGAGTATCCATACTTCCAACTAGTCCCAAGATATTTTTAGCAATCGCTTGCTCACAGCAGACAGATTCACTTCCAATATGTTTGCGCTGATGCCTGGAACGGATTTGATGGCTGCATTTGTTTTAATCGATCAACAAACGCCATTTTGTCCAATCCCATTGCTTCAGGATTGACTAAGCCATCCACCACTTCAACAAATCCAAAACTTCCTCAAGCAGATCGGGGAAACTTCAATTTTGCCCATTTACGAAGGCTTTAAATGCTTCGCCTTTCCTTTATCTCGAATATTTCTCCGTAAACCGACAACATTTGTATAAGAAATTGTCTCCAGCCTTATATTCAACACATTATCTAGACCGCATACCTCCTTATTCTTCACCAATGTTAATGGCTAGTTCAGTTCTGTTTGCATCTTCAACAAAACCTCTAACACTTTGGCTTGATTCAATTTGTACATCAACTTTTTCCGCCATTTTAATGAGAAGAATGAGATGAAGAAGATTGAATCTCAAATCTGTGTTCACACAGTGTAAAAGATCGCAGTGATAAAGCAGATTTGCAAGTGATGATTCTGCTGTGTGATAGCCTGAATATATAGACAGTGGGTGGTTGAGACTGTCAGTGCACGTACATCCATGTCAACCATGATTAATCTGAATAAATGCTGGCTTGACACGTGTTCCATAACGTATGATAACCGTTAGATCGTGTTAACTGCGGTTATAAAGATAAAATAAATATCCCGCCAATATGCTTTTGACTTTAATAACTTTGACTCGAATAACGCTCCATCCAAAGCAGGGTGATCCTCAAGAGGTAGGCTCAAGTAGAATCATGGCGATAAATAGGCTTCAAAGAAATGGCCGACATAAGTACTCTGCCGATCCTTGTTTTCTTCTTGTTTTGTTCAATTGATAATACAAGATGAAGTTTAATACCAATGACCGATCCACAAGTGAGCTCACCCAAAATGACAAAGACCAATCCCTTGGCAACCTCATTTGCTCAATTGTCCAAACATAAGTACATGGAATTGTTGAAACCAATGACTAATCTCGCTAAGTGAGGTCACCCAACATAGCAAAGACTAATCCCTTGGTGAATTCCAAAGACATTGTTGAATGTCACCAACTTTATAATTCCAAGTTCAAATTTTAATTTGGCAAATCTTTCATCACAAGTGGTTTAGTGAAAATATCATCAAGTTGATCTTCAAGAGGGATGTATAAACCACCACATCTTTCTTTTCAACATGATCTCTTATAAAATGATGTCTCACATCAATGTGCTTGGTTCTTGAGTGCAAAACAGATTTTCTCTGTGATTGCAATTGCACTTGTGTTATCACACATAATTGGAATTTCTTTTCTTCAATTCCATAATCCCTTAATTGTTGTCTTAGCCATAGTATTTGTGCACAAAGAACTTCCAAAGAATTTATTCACTTTCAAGAAGGAAGTTGATATAGAATTGCTTCTTGCTAAACCAGAAACCACTCTATTTCCCATCAACCGACAGTGTTCTGAGGTGCTTTTTCTCACAATCTTGCATCCAAAGATAATCGTAATCGAGTGTGATATAACTTTGAAGCTTCCTTCCTTGGAATACCATATCCCTACTCCCAAAGTTTCTTTTAGATACTTGAGAACTCTCTTGACTGCACCTAAACGACTTTCTTTAGGTTTAGATTGAAATCTTGCACAAACACTCACATCAAAGGATATATCAGTCTCACACGCGGCGCTTAGTACACAGCAGATCGCCTATCATCCTTCTGTATAAGGTCTGGTCAACATCTTTGCCTTCTTTATCTTCATCCAATCTGATGTTTGTACTCATAGGAGTTGAATTCTTAGTGCTGTTTTCCATACCAAACTTTTTCAGCAACTCCTTGGTGTACTTGGTTTGATGAATGAAGATTCCATCTTTCATCTGTTTAACTTGCAATCCCAAAAAGTAGTTCATTTCTCCCATCATACTCATTTGGAATTTACTCTTCATTAGATTTGCAAACTTTTCACAAAGTAAATCATTTTCAGAGCCAAATATTATGTCATCCACATAAATTTGTACCAGCAGGTGTCCTGTCCCTTCACTAGATTCTGAAAAGTGTCTTGTCAATGGTGCCTTTTGTAAAACCATTGTCCACCAAGAATTGAGATAGAGTCTCATACCATGCTCTTGGTGCTTGTTTCAATCCATGAGTGCTTTGTTGAGTCTATACACTATATCTTCTTGATCTTTAACTTCAAATTCGTGAGGTTGTCGAACATACACTTCCTCCTCTAGAATGCCATTCAAAATGCACTCTTGACATCCATTTGATATACTTTGAAGTTCTTATATGCAAAGATGTGCCAAGAATAACTGATAGCTTCCAATCTTGCAACAGTGCATATGTTTCATCAAAATCTATTCCTTCACTTGAGAATAGCCTTTTGCAACTAGTCCGGCCTTGTTCCTTACAATGGTACCAGATTCATCAAGTTTATTTCTCAGATACCCACTTAGTACCAATGATATTTGCATGACTTGGCCTTTCAACTAGTGTCCAAACTTGATTTCTTTCAAATTTATTCAATTCCTCTTGCATAGCAATTATCCAATCCTGATCTCAAATAGCTTCTTCAACAACTTTAGGTTCCATTTGAGATAGAAAGCAAGTAAACATAGCTTCCAGCTTGTCTTCTAGTCCTCACACCTTGGTTGTAGACATTGCCAATAACTTGTTCAAAGCAGGTGATTCCTTAACCATTGTGGATTTTGGTTATTTTGATTTTCAAGAACATCATCTTCAAGAGGTCTCATTGTAGCTTCTTCTACAGGGGGTTCAAAGAGATCCTTGAACTGCTTCGACTGTTGCATCAAGAACACTATCACAGGTGTTCAAGCAGGGCGCAGATCGTAAACTTTCAAGTCATTGAATCTTTCCAAGACTTCAACACAACTGGATCGCTGACTTGTTGATTCTCAAAGTCCACAATCTTCATCTTCCATACCAAGAAACTTAGGTTCATCAAACACAACATGGATCGCTTCTTCATGTTTCAAATGACTCTTGTTCAAGACTCAAAGCTCACGATCAAGAATATCCCAAGAATATGCCTTCATCCGATTTTGGTTGGAATGTTTTCAAATGAACTTTATGATTTAGAATAAAACATTTGCTTCCAAATGGATGGAAGTAAGATATGTTAGGTTTCCTTCCATTCCAAACCTCATAAGGTGTCTTCAAAGCAGCCTTCTTGTTTATCGATGTTCTGCTTTTGTGTATAGCATGTTGTATTTATCGCTTCAAATTTCAATATCTTTCAGTAGCAATGCTTCACAAATCATTGTTCTTCCCGCTTCTTTAAAGTTTTGTTTCTTCTTTCAAAGAACCCCATTTTGTTTGAGGTGTACCAAAGAAAGAAGAAGTTGATGTAGTACACCATTCTGCTTCACAATATTCTCTTATAACTTTGTTGAGAAATTCAAGACTCGATCCGATCTTATCTTTATTATCATAAACTTTTCTCATTTTGTAATCTTTTCAAAAGATTTGGCATGCTTTTGAAGTGTTTCACTTTTCTTGTTCATAAATATCACCCAAGTGTACCTAGAGTAATCATCCACAACCACTAAGGTGTACTTCTTTCCTGTTACACTTGTTGGAGTTATTGGTCCAAAAGATCCATATGCATCACCTCAACACTCTATTAGTTGATTGTTTGGTCTTTGATTTGAAACTTGACTTTATCTGCTTACCCAAATTGACAAGCATCACATATAGCATCCTTCTTGAATGTGATCTCGTAAAACCAATCACCACCTTCTTCTTCACCAACTGATTGATGTCATCAAAGTTTAAGTGATTTAACTTCTTGTGCCATAACCAATTGAGTTCTCGATTTGGTATGCACAATCGATGTGTTTCGAATCGCAGAGACCAATCCACAACATACATGTTCTCGTTGTCTTCTACCGCCAAGTACAACTTGATCACCTCTTTCACTAATGACAATACAGCTTGTCCTTGTCAAACGTGACCTTGTATCCCATGTCACGAATTGTCCAAAGGCTCAAAGTTGTAGTCCAAATCCTTCAACATATGCAACATTCTTGATTGTGAGTCCATTTCTCGATAAGTGTGCCATATCCTCTTGTATATCCAGTGTATTCTTGTTGCCAAAATTCACCCTTGACCATCTTTTGCCACAAAGTTTGACAGACAAAGGCTTATTCTTTGTCATGTGTCCGGAACATCCACCGCCAAAGTACCGCACACCCTACAAAACAAAGTTAATGTATTTTAGGTACCCAAACCTGCTTGGGTCCATAATGGTCAAGTGGTAAGCATGACCCTTGGCATGTCTCCATAAGGTCTTCTCCTGAATGTGTCATACTTTGGTTCATACTTTGTTCATACATGTATTCCACACATCCATAAGTTCTACCAAAGAGGTTGTGTAGAATCACATATGTTTTCCGCCTTTTGGTTTATAATGCTATTTGAAGTGATTCTTGGTGTTAGAAGCATTTGCATAACCATCGCTTTGTCAGTCTGTTAGAACATCCTCAGAATATGAGTCTGGCCGAGGTCTTGTGTAAGTCCTCTCACGATCCCATTGCCTAGGTTTTACCCTAGTAGCATGGTTATACTTTATCACTCGCTTAGCATTAGATGCAGAATATTCCAATAATCATCGCTGGAAACAATCTACCTTTCCCCGAGATAAGTATCCCTTGAATGATTAACATTTTTGGGTTTAGGATTCTTATCCTTGGAATATTTCTGCCTCTTACCCTTCGTGGTCCAAAGAGACTTGGTAGCAGTGTCCGCTATCAAGAGTTTTGGAAGGCACAAAGAATTCTATTTTTAGATTTATTCTTTTATTAGAGTCGTTGACTTCTTAGACTTCTCGATTTTGCTTCCTTGAAGCATTCTCATTGGGTTTTACCGCCAAAGAATCTTATCGGGAGTTGGATCTAGTGCGTGTACAAACTTAGGACCAATTCTAGTGCTTGGTTCAAGACCTTATCGATCCACTCTTGTTAGATTGTTGAGTTCCAAATACAAGCCCGGCCTCTATCTCCATAAGGCTTTCCCGATTTGTATGCAAGAGTGGAACAAGATGGTTCAAATAGATTCAGAGGTCAGCTGGATGTTCAGCAGACTTATGCCGATTCTCATCCAACATCTTTTTCTTACCTTTGAGAACCATTAATTCAAATTTTCAATCTTCCAACTTCCAATTCAAGAGCTTTTTTCACCTTCTTCACAATCTCATAACCAGATTGTATTATCCTCGGTTGATTAAGGATGGCATCCAAAGTCTCATTATTGTCGAATTTCTAGGATTTGAACCACAAGTTGATTCAAAATCACTTCCAAAGCAGGAGTGTTGATAGATACAAAGTGTTGTATACCTCCTCGCTTCATCTATATTGGCCATCAAAGCATAATCCTCCATATCAAGAACTTGCAAAGGTCATCCGATTCATTTCCTTTTCGATTCCACTTCATACACTCGATTCATCTTCAAAGAACCATAGCCTTCTTGCCATGTCTTCTTTGTTGACTCTTGGTCTTCAAAGAAGTCCGACAATCAGTCTAAAATGTCCGGCTTCTTGCAATTGAAGCAAAGATAATCGTGTTCCTTGCCTTGTTTTAACTCAGACACCAGTTTGAAGTGTCCTGGTTTCTTGCAATGAAAGCACGTATAGTCATTATCTTTCTTTGGTTCTTCTTCCTTCTTTTCAAGAGGCCTCTTTGTAAAATTTCTTGCAAAGGGCCTTTCCACTTCATCATCCCGATTTTCTTGCTCAAGAGGGGCAACTGTTTGCATCTCATCCAAAGATATCATCCTCGTCCTCCTCGATGTTTCTTCATGATGTGAAGCAGCCAATGCAGTTGGTCTTTGGCTCTTCCTTTCGCCTCAGTACAAGCTTTTTGTCTGAATTCATAAGCCTTGAGATCTCAAAACAACTTGAAGGTGTCTTCTTCATGCAACTTTCTCATTTCTTCAATTGCAATACCTTCATTTTCCAAACATCTTTTGCAGTAGAGCTTCCAAGATTTTGGTGTTTATTTCTCTTTTGAATAACTTACACTCAAAGGGTAAGTTCATCCAAGATTGCATTGAATCTTGACTCCATTTTCTCAATGGTTTCATTTGGCAAGATCTTGAACTTTTGAAACCTCTTTCCTCGCCACACCGATTTTGTTCTTCTTTATTGCATCGCTGCCTTTCACAGATCAAGTGAATCTTGTCTCAAAGTTCCTTTGCGCCTTGCAATCTTTAACCTTCATGTACATATTGCTATCCAAGGTTCCGTAAATGATATCAATAGCAATGTTGTTGAGGTTTGCTCTTTTCTCGCCTTCTCATTCCATTCTCTTTTTGGTTTAGAATGTACTCAGCTTGTGTCACCCATCATATCGCTTTGTAATCTCCAAAGGGTCCATCAGCTTAGTACATCCATCATCTCATCATGAGTAGCAGCAAGGTATGCCTCAGCATTCGACGCTTATACTCATCAAATTTATCAAGAGAACACATCAACATAGTTCTAGCATACCGTGTGTGTTGTCCATGATGCTAGTCTTAGAAAATCAGAAATTGAAAGAAGTTTTAAAGAATTTTCACAAGCACAACAAGTAGGATTACTTCGCAATGTAAGCACCGCCCCGATACCAATTGTTGGTCCTTTGAAAAGGCTTTGGTTAAGTTTAGAGGGGGGGTGAATAAACTTAACACTTAAAACTTTGGAGTTAACAAATTCGCAAACTTCAACAAATCACGATACTTCAGAGTTCTGTTGAGACTTCAAAGAGCCTCACCGATAAACAGAGTTCATCGATAGTTGAGTTTGCTGAATTTGTGCAAATGAATTAAATCAAAATTAAGCCTTAATACTTGTTGTTAAATATGATACTAAGTATTAGATACTCAAGAGTGCAAGTGTGTGATTTCGGGCTGCTAGATTCAAGAAGTTGATGAATGAAATAAACTAAGTGCGTAAAGTAAATGTCAAAGTAAGTAGGCGATTTTATAGTGGTTCCAGTGGCGTAATCCTCGCTACACCCACTCTTCTCCTGTGATGTTGGAGGAAATTCACTAGAGATCTTTGATGTAGTCATACAAAGATTCCTAAGTTGTTTGTCCTTCACCAATAACTATGGCTTCACAAACCTAAAACTAGAAATGTAGGATTGCCGCCGTGAGTCTTCCACTGTCCTTGAAGGGTAGGATTGCCTCTTCACCACTTCCACCACAAACAATGTTTTTCACACCCAATGATGCTTCACTGTCTTCAAGCAGGTTCTTTATAAAATAAAAATTGAATCAAGTAAATGATTCATTTGCAAAGAGATTGATTAGGATGATATAATCACAGCCTTTGCGCCTTCAAGTGTTTAATCTTAATGTAGCTTGAATACGTAATGCACTTGAAGAAATTTTCTAGATCGCCAGCCTTTATGCTCGTGAAGTTCAAGCAGGTGTTTTTCACTTTTCGTAATTATCTCTTAAAGTTTATCCAAAATTCATCATCATTTTCTCGAGTTGAAAGTCCTCTATTTATAGGCGGTGAATGCATGTGACTTGTATTTGAAATTCAAATGTGACCGCTCTTGTTTTTGTCCCATCCGATTTGCATTCTCATCACTATTCATAGGATCGACAATCGCTGTAATTCCTTTTGACAAAGGCAATCATTCCCACCCTTTGACTTGTATCCAATGGATAAAAATATAAATCATCCCAACGCTTTTTAATCTCACCTTTGATTTCCTTGATAAGTCGAGGTAGTTGGTCGTCCTTATCCATGTAATCTTCCAATAATCATGAATTAATCGAGGTATTATATCAACAAAGTTCATCATCATTGGCAGTACTTATCATCACGAACATCATATTTCGTATAAAATATATCATAAATGATTTCTTTTATCTAACTTTTATTTGTGAAGTTAGATTACACCATTTTAATTATAACCAAGTTCCAAACATCAACCAACTTATGGAACTTAGACCTTCTATTACAAGGTACATGTAATCGCTTTAGGTCATCACAGCACTTGCCTAAATTCTCGATTCCATATCCTTGACTTTAAATACTAAGTTTGATCCCTTAGCCTTCATTTATCGAGTTTGAACCTCACCTTCGCCTTCGCCTTCAAGAGAGTTCAAGACTAGTCTATCGACCTATCTACCCCATCGACTTAGACCAATCTGGCCGATATCAATCAAGAGCCTTTTTACAAAGGCTTGTTTGATCAAACATATTTATGAATCAAACTTTAATAAACCTATACATTTGATCTAGACATCTTTTGCCTTTGCACTATAACAAAAATAGTATGGCACTCATCATAAAAACATAGAAATAAGTCCAACACGTAAATTGGCAAATTTCTTGTCATGAACGTACAGTCCAAGTGTCCCTATACTTTGATAGACGATATTTATCCCTATCTTCATAAGATAGATGACATCTAATACGTGCTAGTCTAACCGTGATATTAATGACACATTGAATAGCACATACGACTAGAGACAATTATCAAACCCTTTGAAGTGAATCGAGATCTCACCAACCATAATGACCATCATGGTTTTTTTATCACCGTTTAATATTAAGGACGTTATCAGATATATAGTAATAAATTGGTTTCTGAAATAAACAAAATATATAATAACAAAAATGCTTTTATTATTCATAATAATACTGCTGTTATAAAATGGATATAAAATAACAATGAAATAGAACAAAATATATCAAAGAGATGAAGCTTTCATTATTTTTCTCAATACAACCATGTACTTACATAAAAGGAAAACACATATATATTTTCATTCTCTGCATCTCTTTCCATTGTTCCGTGATAGCTTATATAGCCCAAGTAAGTGGACACTTGTCATTTGTAGTGTACACCTATTAAATAAGAAGTTGACACATTTATGCTAAGATGTCAACAAAAACAAGCAATTGTCTCATCTAAATCTAAGTGTGTGATGATATACCTTGGTTTATTATATTTTAATGTAGTAATCAGAAATGGGCATCCACATATTATGTGTGTATTTATAACACACCTTCTTGGATGTCCATTATACAATAAATCACTTCGTTAAAACCTTTATTATGAAAAAAACCCGTGGGAAAAAAATCATAATGAAGGAAAAAGAGTACAACCTTCATTTGTGTTATACTCCCCGATTTTAACATCTTGTCAAGTCTTTAAGTTGGCGATCCATATCTTCTTGATCAAACACTCGATTCAGAGCGTAGTCAATACTTTAGTAGAACGAATCTTCTAGATAGTCATTGATTTGATTTCTTGAATATCGATATGGCTCTTCTTCTGAAAATTTGGTGAAATATGTTTTATCTGATCGCCATTTATGTAGCCTTCCATTTAACCAAGCCATACATGCTGCATTGTCTTCATATAATGATATCGACTTCTCTTTTTCAATGAATAAACCTCAAGATTATTGGATCTAATGTGCCAATCATCCAAACGAAACACATTCTTGAGTTGTTTCATGAATTGCTATCATTTCGCCATGGTTTGAGGATGTAGCGACCGAATCTTGCTAGGTCCAAATTCTACGAAATTGATGTACCACCACCGTAAATGAACAAAAAAATTGAGGCTTTGTCGATTCGATAAATATCCATCTTTTGTGTAACCAACAAGTCCTCGACTTGCTTTCCGCTTCATCCGAGATGTATAACATATATGGCATGTACCAAAAACTTTCTTGGAAAAATCCAATGGGAAAAACCAAATAAGGGAAAAAGATTCATGACATATGCGCTTCTTGTGCACCGATTGCCTCGTTAAAAACCTATAACTAAGAAAATCCAAAGGGGAAAAACTTGTTAAATGGAAAAAGAATATAATCATTGGTCTTTAAGACCAAATGACATCTTTCATGTGCATTTAATGGATCCTAATAGTATAAGTCAAACACTCATTCAATATCATCTATTGCAACTCTTCGTAACTCAATTATAGATCCAAACTCTCTCATATCGAAATCATTTATCCCGCTGGGACTAACCATATATTATATACTTTGTGTTTTGTACACTTTATATGCTTCGCACAACTCATGTGATTGAGGCACTATAATCTCTTTAGGCGATTTCAACATATAAACATGTTGTTCTCATTTTATGAACTTCGCTCATAAAACCAAGTGTTGCATTTGTTATCATATCTTATTAATTCAAGTAATGATAACATTAATTCATTATCTCAACACTATGTGATTTGTATTTTTGAACTAATATGTTTCTTGCGCCCAAGCGTTGAAATAATTAACGATTCAAAGAATATGCATTTTCTCGATTCTCCAAGAATCATTAGATTTTCTTCTGAGGGGTCGGAAGAAAATAACATGATGGAGTGAACTTCAGGTTCGCTTTATCCCAACTCATGTATGTATGACAACAATATATTATTTGTTCCATACATATTATTTATCAACACTTGTTGACATTTTCTAGCATTGACCTCTTCAATGGTTTATGATTTTATTACTCATCAGGAGTATGTCATTGCTCTTCCGGAGCTTCATAGACTATATCATTATGTTTGAACATTCGCTAACTCTTTCGGAGTTCTCATAAATCATAAAGTCATAACCTCTTATGATAATTTAAAGTTCAACTGTGATGGTTCTTCATTTTGGAATCCTTGTCTTGCAGTGGTGCCTATATAATTAGGGGATCATATCTGGTAAAGTGTCAGCAGTGTATTACGAGGGCTAGGATCATACAATATCCGCTTATTTTCTTTCTTTACCATTGTGATGTAAATCGAATCGACGGGAAGATGGTTGTTTGTATTATGTTTATTTATTTAAATTATTTTCTTATCGTAAGAGTGGTTGGAGCCATAAATTATAATTTTGTGTATTTGATGCAAGATTTTTGGTGTATTGAAGTATTTATGTTTATTTGGGAAAACCGGAGCATTATTTGGCAAAAAGTCGTGTCTAAAAGGATAAAAATATGGATAGATTGTTCCAGAAAGGGATAAAGATAAAAGAGCCGAGAACAATATGAACAGACTATCTATTAATGGTTAGTTGTTGCAAACTTGAAATTGGTGGGAAACTCTTATTTTAATAATAACAAAGAGTGTTGTTTTTTTTATTGTAGTGCACACTAAGGTAACAAAAAGATATTGTGGTCATGTAGACAATTTTATAGCCTTTTGAGGCAAATTCACATTGTGAAAGGTGTTATTATTGCATGTGCTCTAAGCCTCCTATAAGGTGAAGATCCAAAATTGAAGCCTACAAAGGACATCCAAATTCCAACTCCCCATCCTTTAATAAAATTAACTCTCTCTTAAGATAGAGAGATCAAGCAAAGTAAATAGTGCCATATTTTCTCCCTCCAACCACTACACCAAATAACGTGACGGCGTGCTTTTTGTAAGCATGCAAAGTATAATATTTTTAACAACGATATGACATGTTAATAACCTACTTTGTTAGTATAAAATACTTCATTCCAATTTTTGTAAAAATAGAAATAAATAAAAGAAAAGGAGGAAAAATGTGTCGGTACCTAAATTACTTAGTTGAGATGTGAAAGAAAGTGATTTTAGGGAATCATAAAGGAGTATTATTGGAGTTGATTAATTTAATGTTAAAAAGTGATCCTAAAAATAAAAATAAAAATTAAAAAATGAATCTGAACGGAAAATAAGATAAATGGGAGTGTTATAGGTACACCATTGTGGTTACCCTAATATCTCAGATCTTCAAATGATTCTCTTCTCGCCGCAAAAAAAATCGGTGAAAGCTTTTAAGGGTGTAGAATGTAATTAAAAACCAGCCGATGACCGAGGAACCAAATCGAACTGACATTGTTATATAAACCGCCATGTTTTTATCCCTTAATTACGTAAGAGGTTAAAACCGCTGGGCTTATTATTTGAAAACCGAATCGCCAAATACCCAATTTCGGGTTTTAATGTGTAGAACCGGTAAATAACCAGTTAGACCGATCTTATAATGTACCCTAAAAGTGAAAACCCATTTTTACCCCATCCCAATTAAGTAATGCCTCAGTGGTGGCCACAATGATAATATTTTCACCATCCCAAAGCCTCCTATAGGTGGTGAAGATCCAAAATTGAAGCCCACAATGGCATCCGGTCCAACTCCCGATCCCTTGATAAAATTAACCTCTCTCATAAAATAGGAGACTCAAGAAAGGAAATTGTGCCACATTTTCTCCTCCAACCACTACACCAAATAACGATTTACCTTCTTTTGTAAGTCAGATAAGACAATATTTTTACAAGGATACGACATGTTAATATCTTACTTTGTAATTATAAAATACTTCATTCTGAATTTTGGAAAAAGAAAAAATAATAATAAGAAAAAGAGGGAAAAATGTGTTGGTACCTAAATTAGTCAGTTAAGATGAGAAAGAAAAGAGATTTTAGGGAATTATAAAGGGGGTATTATTGGATTTGATTAATTTATAGAATGTTAAAAAAGTGACCCTCGGTGGGTAACGAAACGGACGATGATCCGGTTGAATTGAAGGTTGAGGATGCATTGACTATTGGAGGCCATGGTGTTGAGCTGTGATTATCAAAGTTTTGGCTCGTAATGTCTCTTTTCGCATTCTTCAGGAACGTTTAACAGGTATTTGATGCACCAAAGGGAAGCTAGATATTGTTGATTTGGAGTTGGGGTATTATGTTGTCCATTTTTGTTGTCGAGAAGATTATGAAATAAATACTGGTAAGGGCCCTTGGCTTATTCAGGGGGCATTATCTCGATCAGAATGGGTGGAGGCCGTTTTCATCCCGCCTAAGAAGAAAAAATTGTCTCTACCTCATCTAGGTTAGATTCCAAGAGATCCAAGTATAACTTTTTTGACAATCATGATTTTCTCTCATGAGAGTGACAAGATGGGTGTGAAACCTATTAGAGTTGACGGGGTTACAATAGGTTCGGCTAGGGGGTCGATATGCTCGTGTATGTGTGGAAATGAATCTACACAAAGTGCTACGCACCAAGGTTGTAATGAGAGGGAATATGTTCAAGGTGGAATATGAGGGATTGCAATTGGCTTGTTTTGAATGTGTCAAATATGGGCATACAACGCAACCCTATGCAAAGAAAATGAGGCGGATGATGAAAAACAAGAAAAGAATCTAAAAAACATAGAAGATGAAACAAGAACATTCAAACTGAATTTTGAATGTGAAGGAAAGCGGGAAAGAGAAGAATTTGAACTTTATTCATTGAATCAATGGAATTGTACAAGATGATTTTTACAAATATGACACAAAGCTTAAATAGACTTCCTATAGCAGTTACACAAGCCTACAAATTGCATATAAACATCTTCAATCGATCCAACCGATCAGAATGCCTTTTGACCAAATGCTCACCGAGAGTCATATTTGCGCTAATGTGATACTTTGAGCTAGAAACTTTCTTTGTATGCCTTGTATCTCGCAACATCCCCATCAAGCCGGGAGTTGGGGTGAAATCAGAGCTTGGAAATCTGCCTTATATGCTCGTGACTTGACATCTACATATATATTGTATATGAGATATCTAGAAACAAGTCTAGTAAATGTAGCTTTATCAACTGGTTTTAGTGAGTATATCTCGCCAAATTATCTTTGTTCTCGATCGAAATGGAACCAACATCTTTCTTGATACTTCTCCTTACATAGTGACAATCAATTTCAATATGCTTAGTTCTTACATGGAATACAAGATTTTCCACTATGTAAGTTGCACTCTTGCTGTCACAAAATAGAGGTACTACTTGTGTATGTTGAATGTGAAAATCTGAAAGTAAGTAGATAAGCCATTGTATCTCACAAGCTGTGAGAGCCATTTCCCTATACTCAGCCTCAGAGTTACTCCTACTAACAAGTGTCTTCTTGTTGATTTTCCAAGAAATTAAAGAGTCACCTAAGAAACTGTGTCAACCACTAACTAAACTTCTAGTGGTAGTACAACTTGCCCAATCGTGAGTCACCAAGGCTTTGAGGACAGTTTACTAGTGGACGGGAAAATAAACCTTGACTCGTGCAAATTTTGAGATACTTCAAGTGTTTATTGTAGGATGTAATATCACTGAATGGATCAAGATCCACCCGATTACGCAGCGGAAAGTATAAGATCTAGATCTAGTCAACCAAAATACATAAAATAATAGATCAAAACCTACGAGGGGGTTTAGATTACCAACCTTTATGGTGCAATTACTCCAAGAACAAAGGTCAATCCAAGATCCAAGCTAGATGAGATGCCACAGCCTTCCAACGTGTGTCTCCTAGCAACACCAGTGGATGGTGTTCCAAGCCACTGACCTCCTCGATATGCTACCTTAAAACCCAAGTTTTCTAAAACTCAAACCCAAAGTACAATGGTCGTAAATCTCTAAGCCAAGTACTTACACTTTTTGTGTCGAAATTATGTGTTGTGATTTGGCTTGGGAGAACTCTCTTTATATAGAGAGAAATCTTAGTCTTCAAGGTATTAATTAATTAATACAAAATCAATCAAATTAATCATTTTCCTTAAAAAGATAAATCTAGAATACTCCTAAATTAATTAGGATATACAAAAGATTTTCTTTTCCTTAAATTATTTAACAAATAAATAATTTAATCACATGTCTTATTATTTATCAAGAAAACAAATTTCCCAACAATAATAATAATAAAAATGCGCCACCCTAAAACAAATTTAGGTCACACGCATTTTACATTATTTTGGGCCGAGTCTACGAAAAATTTCTTTTCATGTATTTAATTATCTAGTCCAACTAAACAATTAATCCACATATCATTTAAATAGTCTGTTCGTTAAAAACTAGTTTTAAATTTATAAACCGAAACACCCTAAGTATAAGGCTTGTAGTAAAGCGGTGTTAACGGGTCGCCCTAAGTGGAGTCGAATGTTTATCGGATTAAGATGCGCTTATTATATCGATTATGTCACAAATTATTATCTAAAACTAAGGTTTATATTAATTGTAAAATAGAAACGAAGAACAAAGTGACTAAAGTAGCGTAAAATGTAAAAATTCAACACCGACGGCCGCTCACCGAGGGTGGACGGGCGCCCGTGACGTAATGTTCGAAAACAAAAATATGCAGAAACAAATGTGAACAACTAAAGTTCTTGAAATAACTAATCGTGAGCAATCACAATTGATACGAACAAATTGGTTTATCAAAGAATTAAAAGAACGGCAAGGCAACTAGAATCCACCAATCAACCAACCAAACCCAACTAGATTGTGAGCTAAAGGTACGATTTTTAGTAATGATCAAATCACTAATTCGATTAAATCTCTTTAATCAATTTCTAGGGTTTCGCTTTCTCTCAAGCAAAACTAAACTAGCATGCATAACACGATCATGAGATTGTCTCCAATACTCTACTCAATTAATCATAAACAATCTCTTGAATCACAATTAATTGCATCAATTGAAAGAAATCACAACTTGAATAATATTCTCATATAAATTCAATTAGAACGTTAGTTTCATCGATCTCGATTCAATAAAACATGAACAATTATTACAAAATTCAATTGATGAAAAATAAGAATTTAACTCACTAAAGATATTGCTTAAAATCTTTTAGTTGGTGTGGTTGTTGGTTGTTTTCTCCGTTGTCCCACCGCAGAAGATATTTTTAGCCAACAATCATATTGGTGATCATGATTGTTGGGATGGAAGAATTCATCTCTCGTGTTTGCTCTTGTGGAATCATGCGGGTCGCTAGGAATTTCTCAATGAATGATATCCTCCTTAGGGTTTGATATGTACCGGTATTTATAAGACTTTGAGGCGGCTTAGGTTAAGTCGGCGATTGGACGCCCGCCCAGCCTTCACAAAATTCATCGAGTCGGGCCGAGTCTTCTGGACGCCCGTCTCTATGCAAAAATGGACGCCGCCCACCGGAATTTTCAAAACTCAATCAAGTTTCTCCCGGACGCTGCCTGGTCTTCAAACGCCCGCCCACCGGACGGGACTCGACGCCAGCTCAGCCATCAATGTGTCTTCATGCAAATAGCAAAGTGTAAAATCGCATATAAACACATAAAAAACACATACACAACTCGATTTTTTCACTTTTAAACATTTCAACTTCATTATCTCAATATTTCAATTAAACTCCTACTTTTCTATAAAAAGTAATAAAATACGTAAGAATATTGTTACGAATAAAGCGATAAAACCATCAAATTCACCATAATATAGTCCAATCCAACTATTTAATTATAATTGAGGTGAAATGACGAGAAAACATATATGCTATATTAGAGCCACGCCGGGACCACGGACCCATATTCAGTGAGCTACAATAAATTAAAAATATTATCCGTCGACCAACAATAATATTCAATCTATTAATTCCGGGATTACACCACCATAAACTCAAATCGAACTCGCCGAATATAGATATAAACTTACACTCAACCATGAGTTATAAGGTGTCCACTAATATAATCATTACATACGGATAAATCCTCCATAGATCGCTCATTTCGATTCGTGATATCTCCATGACTTTCTCAAACATCTTATGCTTATTTACCATTAACCCCTAGTGATCAATTAGTTCATAACTAATATAATATGAATTGGGCCCATCGATCGCTTTCTGTGGTTAACAAATATGGAACTGCCTCACAAATTCCTAAGAGAATGAATGGATTCCATATATGTGATAGCACATACTACTCACTCATCCTAGAATAGAGCCAACGAGAAGTGTTGGACCACATACTATGAAGTGATCCTTACTAACACA
This sequence comes from Gentiana macrophylla, assembly GCA_026214975.1. Taxonomy (NCBI): domain Eukaryota; kingdom Viridiplantae; phylum Streptophyta; class Magnoliopsida; order Gentianales; family Gentianaceae; genus Gentiana; species Gentiana macrophylla. Next base: position 34,588,926 of record CM047812.1, read on the forward strand.
TCAAACCCTACCCTAGTCTAAGAAGTCGCCTCAGATCACCTCAGATTGAGATTAATCCATATATGATCATCTTGTGATTCGATAAGACTTCTCGATCACGGAATTATATCGAGAACTCAAATCAAATCGGGTCCAAATTTATATGATTATCACCATGTATAAATGCCTCATTAGTACTTCCTATTACCGATAAACCGATAAGACTCGCACACCTAAAGTGTTCGGGCGCATTTTTTTAGCAAATTAATCTGTAGACCCGCACTCGCATTAATAAACGCTACGGACTAAGTTAATTTTAGTACATCTCACTAACTCAATCCTCTTGTGTATAGCCATACACCGAGTATGTGATTACATAAATGAGGTACTTAGTGGTTTTCAAGAGTGTCTTAATTATAAGCAAACATGCATATAATAAGATGAATCATTAATTTGGCCATAAAAACAATTAGATAATTGTCTTTCGGCACTACACCTAACAGCCTCCCCACATGCATGAAAGTCAAGTGGATTAATTGTTTTAGAGCACACCCGCTATATCTATATCTACAACATTCTCCCACTTTCTCAAAACAAGTGAGACATATCCCCAAGATTCATACCTCCAAGCGCATCTTAGTAATTCATCCTTCCAAGCACGACTGCAGAGTGCCGCCACAGGTAGGTCAAAGACCCGGCGCAGCATTTATAATCCGAATACCATGTGACTCGCACACCGATCGTAGTTTGGCGGCTTGAGGCAATTTTTGGGATCGAAACGCCGCTTTCCATCTAATCCGTGGTACGATTTCAATATGCTTATGACTTAAAGTGATTGCAAAATCCTTATGAGCTACCTCTCCAATGTTTTCACAGTGAAGTGGTATTGGCTTACTGGATAATACTTTATCACATGAGCAAACACTGAGACCGAGATCAATTTAACGATCATCATCAATCTGACCTAAAGCCAGAAACAGTGTTATCACTAATATTCTAGTTTGCACCTATATATACTAGCATATTATTCCTCATTCTCCCGAAGAGACTTGAGGATCCACTAAACATCTCATTTAGTATTCATCCGCAGGTTTAGACAAGCATTCCTGAGAGGTAGGGTAGACTACATCATTGAATGTTGCATTCCTCTATGAAAGAACATCTTAACCATTGAGATGGATGAATGGGATTGCCAAATGCTTATTTTCAAAAATTCGAGTGAGTCAAATTCTTTAGAAAATAGCCCGATGGCATGTTAGCCTCTGACTTCAGATAACACACCCATGTTGTTTCCAATAGCCAAAGTGTTACCATTCTCAAACACTAATCTACATACTACTTTACTAATATTGATGCCTACCTACTAAAGACTTATCAACATGTCGGTAAAGTCCACATATTAAAAATATATATATGACTTTGAAATGACTCTAGAGGTTTGCTTTAATCCCAAAAGGATATAAGCTATGGCAGTATCCCGCCAAAGGTTCTTTCTGAATAAATTAAGATACTGTTAGTCTCGCAAAAAGGTCTTATGGAATCACCCCTATTTTCTCGCTTTGTAATGAATCACATTTGTTCTTAGCTAAAACCCTTATGTTCTCGAATGAGTTCAGATTCCGTTGTTCGGCAAGGAAGTCTTAGGGAATCACCCCTATTTCCCGCTGCTCGACGTAAATCAAGCAAGACCGAGTGGTAAGAGAGATCACGGTCCGGTTAACTTTTTACCTTTAGTGAATCACCCCTAAATTACTCAAACTTTGTGTTGAAAGTTAAACTTTCCTATTCATTTGACTCTTCTCCGTAGTTCCAATTACTCGCATTGGGCCCGAGATACTCAGTGGTTCTACAAGATTTTCAATGTAACTGTAGTATCAAACTCCATTCACAAGGTTATGGCTTTTAAACTAACCTCTATGATCGTGATCCTATACACCCACTTAAGGACTATAGGTCATCAATCTACCCTATAGACCGTAAGGTCCTCGCAATGGGTAATGGACAAACCATACTCCCACCGCTCGGGTGATTGATATACCGATCTAGTTTAGTAGTTTTAATTAGTGTTATCACCAACCGCCGGTGTTGGATGTGGATCGAACAAATCGCTTAGTAACATCTTGAGTACAAATACTTCAAGATCCAAAGTCATGATTTATATAGACTCTATCGCACTCCGAGTTTGATAGTATAACCGCTATTCTCTCGATTTTTCAAGTTTTATAATCAACCTTTACTCAATGTATTAAGATATTTCATTCTCTCTCAACGTGTACGCAAAATTTCCAATTCCCTACCTTCAAGCACTAAGTGCTAAATGTCTATATTTGAAAGTGGGGTGAATCAATTCACCCGTATCCACTAATGTGTAGGCATCTTCTAGATAGACTTCTCGGTTTCAGAGGATAATTTAAGACGTTATTTTTGCAACTAATATCTTAAATGAGTTAAGCAGTGTATCGTAGCACATCAATAACTATGTAAGGAAAATTTATGGTGTATCCCTTAGTGAAAACATTCCACTGGGAGGTAGGCCGAGCACCAGTCCCGAAGACTATGCGAAAGCCTATAATTGAGTTGAATTATATATCAATTAAATAGTCCAATCCAACTATTTAATTATAATTGAGGTGAAATGACGAGAAAACATATATGCTATATTAGGAGCTACGCCGGGACCATGGACCCATATTCATGAGCTACAATAAATTAAATAATATTATCCGTCTGACCAACAATAATATTCAATCTATTAATTCCGGGATTACACCACCATAAACCCAAATCAACTCACGCGCTTATATAGATATAAACTTACACTCAACTATGAGTTATAAGGTGTCCACCGATATAATCATTACATACGGAAAAATCTCGATAGATCGCTCATTTCGATTCAGATATCTCCGTAGACTGCATTCTCAACCATCTTATCCTTATTTACCATTAACCCCTAGTGATCAATTAGTTCATAACTAATATAATATGAATTGGGCCTCAAACGCAAATTTCGTGTTAATCCTCAAAATTACAAAGAAAAACACAAAATTGTAACAAATCGAATTTTATTAATTTATAAAATAAAAAGCGTTACAATCTCTTGAATCCTTTGATTCTCCTCTTTAATTGTTGACAATTATTGACTCCTGGATTTAGTGGAAGATCTTGAATTTGCTTGATTTCTCCGTATATGGCGGAAGATTTTGACTTTGTGGTTGACTACCCCAATGTGGCGGAAGAAATGGACCTTGGTTGATTCCTCCCAGTATGGCGGAAGATTTGAATCAGTGGGTTGTTCTTCCCGGATATGGCGGAAGATCTTGACTTTGTGGTTGATTTCTCCCGAATATGGCGGGAAGAATGTTTGATTTGGGTAGAGATTTGAGGCAAAGGCTTTGACTCACCTTCGCCTCCCGATTAGGTTGGAAGATCCTCGGCCGGCTTGAAGAACTCCGGATTTCTTGGTGGATGATCTTCAAGTGATGTTGAAGAACGCCGGATTTGACTGAGAATCCTCAAAGATTGAAGAACACTTGAATGCTCCTTGTGCCCCTAGATCCCTCCTTTTGTCGCTTGAATGCTTGAATGGAGTGCTTGATGCTTCCTCTCCAATCTTGAATCCTTGTGTACTTCGCCTTCCTCGTGTTAATGCCTCAGGTTTCGTGTGTTTGCAAATGACCAAGACCTCTCTTATTTATAGTGCCGATGAGTGCTTTGGAAGTAATTCGCATTTAATGCTTTCACACTCATTTAATGTGTTCACACACTGATTGATTCCCATAATATCCGTGATTTAATGCGTCTGCACTCTCCCGATTGGTACTAGCAATGTGTACACAATCTCAAGATTTATTATAAATCAATAAAATCTCCAAACTAATTGATTTTAAGAGATTTTTATGATTTATTGATTTTTATATTATCTACCAATATTTAATGTTAGAAATAATATTAAAATACCTAGATTTTATGGCATGTGTAGTATGTGACAAATATAATATGCCACGATAAATTTTTGTATAGCCATTTAATTATAAATAATTAAATCTCTAAGTTTCTTTTAAGAGATTTTAATTAATCGTTTATTTTACATCATTCCGTAATATATATATATATATATATATATATATATTTTAAAGGAAATAATATTAAATAAATTTAACTTAGACAAATGTATTATGTGATATAATTGACGCCATTACATAAACTTTTTTGTATCTACAAATGCCCCCACGAGATTTGTTGTTGAAGGTAAAATTTTTACCGTAACGACGAGTCTCGACACAAAATTTTTTTCTCTTTTTTCTTTTTTTTTTAAATATATATATTTTTTTAAGTCGGCAGACTTCTTTCCATTTATTTATTATTATGATATATTTTCGTGCATTAAAGAAGGAGAAAAGAAAATAAAACTTATGCCGTACTTACCTTTCTTTTAAGTCGGCTAATTTTTTTCCTTTTTTTTTTTTTTTTTTTTTTTTTTTCGACTAACCAATCACAATTGAAAGAATTTTGTCCCATATTGCTTAGAAGAGACTTTATTCTTTCCATCTTCCCTATATAAAGAAACCTTCACCTCTCTTTCAAGCACACCAATTCTTCTTCAACCTAGCGAGTCAAGAAAAACTGAGAGTCTCTGTGCATTCCTCTTCTTTAGTTGGCTAACCGCCATGTCGACCGATTGAAGTCGATTGACTTTCGCCTTTTCGCTGGCAGCTGACTAAAAGTCAAATATATTTTTTCTTGTTTCTTTTGTTTAATTATTTTTCCTTGCTTTGCAGGTGGTAACCGAGGTCGCTTTGCGGACGCGAGCTGGATACCTTGTGATACCACCCCGTGGTCCGGCAAGCAAATGGTTGAGAGCGTGAGCGGGTACTTTGTGACACCACCTCGCTGAAGATCTAGAGATTCAAATTGGTCGAGGACGCGAGTGGGGTAGTTGGTTGCTCCACCTCGCGTAGCACACCCAGCGCCGTAGAGACGCGAGCTGGTACTTTAGTGACACCACCTGCGCAGAGACATCCGAGACGCGAGGTTCAAGACGCGAGTGGGGTAGTTGGTTGCTCCACCGCGTAGCACATCCAGCAATGAGACGCGAGGTTCAAGACGTGAGCGGGGTAGTTGGTTGCTCCACCGCTGCAGAGCACATCCAGCAAATGAGACGCGAGCGGGGTACTTAGTGACACCACCTCGCGCTGAAGATCCGCATATCTGATGGGCAATATTCGAGGAGATTACGCGAGACGGAGAGAGATATCTCGCAGCTTCATCATGCTCATGCCGCTATATAGACTCGGGATCAAACTCCGGATATGTCCTTCTATCGAGTTTGATGTTCCGCCTTCCACGATATCACAAAGATCACCGCTTT